>VWYK01121518.1:155520-192353 GCA_013399775.1 Semnornis frantzii
GGGGGGGGGTAGTGGGGAGGGATATTGTTAAATTTTTTTCATAGCACAAGTTTTAAGAAGCTTTATCTCACCTTACTACTAAATCCCTGTGAAGCAGACAGTAAAATAGCCAGCACTAAACTCTGGTGAAGTGTGAACATCAATCCTTCTAGTTTTGAGTATTTTCAGATTATATTGGGCAGGATAAAACAATGACAAAGCAGTGATTTCCTCCACTGAAAGAAGATGATTAGACAATCATGTCTGGAAAAAACTCTCAAAATCCAGGAAAAACTGCAGGATCAAGCAGAAGGAGAAACATGGCAGCAAAGCTCTACCACTACCCACAAAAAATAATTAAAAAATAAGCTGAACACTGTATTATATATAAACAGCATGGGAGAATTCGACTTCCTCAGCCCTGAGGATGTGTGTTCGTGTTCCCAGCCCTGCATGGCAAAAGAGTTCCTGCACAGGACTTGCTGCAAGTGCAGAGAATGGAAGTCAGCTCTGCAAAGAGCACAGGATCTGTGCTTGGCTTCCTCTCCCTTCGGCTGCACTTTGTCACCGACTTCTGGAATCAAAGGGAAGATTAGCAACACGTAGAGGGGCATGTACTAAGTAAGCCAGCCTGAGAGCCAGGAACTGGGTCATCTGCTGTCAGCTGTGAGAACTGCTACATGCTAGGAAAGCAAGTGGGGAAACACTGGTAAGAAATTTCCCTGGATTTAGAGCAGCTGACAAATTTGTCACACGAAAACACAACTCATTACTGGATTCTTGCCAAAAGCCACAAACTGATTGAACTCTGCACACAAGAACCCAAACGAGGACTTCATGGACAATTAAGATCAACACTTGCAAAGGACTGTTCTTTCTTTAATAAATGTATTTTCTCTCTTTATTTTTGTTTTCTTTTGTTAAACAGCTGTTTCCTCTGGGTGATTCTGTCCATCATGTTTGTGAGATAAAAGAAAAGTTGTGCGGTTAATTCCCCCCAAAACTACACATACACACACTAAGGGCTGCCCCCAAAAGGCTTTTCAATCACAGACTGATTTAGGTTGGAAGGGACCTCAAAGTTCCAACCCCCCACCATAGGCAGGGACCCCTCCCACCAGAACAGATCCACAATCCACAATGCCCCTTTCAGTATCCTTCTCGTTCAGATTCCCTCCTACTAGAAATGGCTTTAAGCATAGTAAACCTTATCTTGCAATAAAGTTGGGCAGAAGTAGTAGGCAATAAAGCAGACATCAAAACCCTGAAATGTATCAGAATGCTTGGTCTCAATCAGCCAAAAGACAGAATTCTAAGCTAGAGCTGGTCAGAGCTCTTCTGACAAATTGTTTTCCTGGAAAACACTGTCTGAAGAAGTCCAACCTGCCCTCACAACATCTTGGCCCTTCCAACACCCACTACTATTAAAAGGTTTTCCAGCAAAAGCCTGTTCAAAGCACCTAGATTTTATCCCAGGCTACAAATACTCAGCAGAGGCATAGCAAAATCTGTAGTCCCTGGAAGAAGGGATAGTGACTGTCCCCAGAAAATGAAAGTATCAGTGATTTTTCTTGATGTCCTTTCAATTTTAAAGCCTCCTATTACTCTGCTGTGCTAAACACAATGCAAACCCCCCTCCCCCAAAACCCCAGGACCATTCAGCAGCCTGACTGCCCTAACACACCCAGTTCATTTTGCATACTTCACTGTGGAAAATTACAGAGCTTTGTTTTGTGCTGTATCACTGTAAAGCATCTGTTAAGCACTGTCAAATTAATTATACTGTACATTGATTTGTTTTTTCAGGAGTAATTATTAACCCTTGAAAAGTCATCTAATAATCAATGTGTATTTAATTAAGCCCTGACATGCCCTCTAGTATTTCAGCAGGCAGACTTTTTTAAAAGCTACCTCCAACACACAGGAGTATCTCAGCTTCTTGTTATTACAGATCCATACTGTTCCCCCCCGACCCCAGCACCCACATTTTTAGGTCCCCTTCACCAACTGCAGGTCCCAGGGACGTTATTGGTGTGGAATCCCTGCCTAGCAATGTGCAAAAGCAGGTAGGCAGCAGGCCCAGAACAGCCCTGGGCTGAGCAGGCTGGGCCATGCCAGCCAGCCCTCTTGCACAGCCCCTGACACAGACATGGCCAAAGCCAAGGTGGCTCTTCAAGGCAGCCATGGTGAATATGTGGCTTTGTATCTGCTCGCTTCTGCTGTACAGAAAAAGTTCTTGGGCTTTGATGATGAAATCTGGGGATTACAGTAAATACAATTCCCCTACCCTTAATCTTTTAAGCCAGCCATTATGCTGTTTGGAAAACACTGGCACTGGAAATCAAACCAACCTTTAAACACAGGGAGCTGAGGCTGTGAGCAGATCTGTTAGCATCTCGGTTTGGTTCTGCCTTTTGCTAAGATTAAGCAGAGGATGCAAGTTTCTGCTAAACAAGGCAGCACAGACTCCCAGGAGAAAATGGGGGAGAGGATGGTGGCACTTTCTCTTGAGGAGTTTGGCTTTTTCACTCTGACATAAACTAGTGTTATTTGATCATTAAATAGCATCTGTGAGGAAAACTAACTCACAATTTTTTGAGACACAAAATGAGTTTTAGTGCAATTTACTGTCACTGATGCTTAAAACTGTCATGGTACATTTCACTGCAACAGACTGAGACTTCTCAAAGGCTAGAAGGGTGCTGTGCAGTTAAGCTTCATGGTGTAGGCTGGGAGATGCTAATGCAACAGGCTGTGTACAAGCAGTGTCTTGCTAAGTAGTGTTCATCTCATGCTCTTTGTCCTGCAGCAGAATAAAGAGGACCAGAATAAGAAAGTCACAATGGTGACAAGACACAGCTGGCAAACTCCTGTCTGTGTAGCACAGCTCTTGACTCCTAGCATTTGTTATTTTGTGGTCCAGATAGATGTTTAACAAGATGATCATGGTTCAAGTTTCTCCCCCTCTTAGTAGCTTAAAACAGATTTTACTTCATCCAAATATTGTATTTGATACTATGTAGTGTGTATGAATCATGTACAACTAACCCACTGCAGCTATCCACTGATAAACAACAAATCAGCCTGGAATTTCATGCATGAGAAGAGACTGTCCTTAAGGGAAACACCAAAAAATCATTCAGCTAAGGATGAAATGTGTCACTGATGTGAAAGAGTCCAATCCTACCTGTGGCCAGATTATCTCATCTCCCTCTCCATACCAAACACAGAAGTGTTCCAAGTGGCAGAACAGCTCCTGTGATGCCCTTGCATCTACTTTGTGCTGCGCCTGAAAAGTCTGTAGGGCAGCAGAGCCCACTGGACACAAAACAATTGTGTTTGGCCATATTAAATTCTGTACCAAGACCAAGGCTGCTGTGCTGCTGTATTTATTTGTAAAACAACCACCCCACCACACACTGTGGTAAAATGCAAGAGCAGTGCCTTTTATTTCATTTTAATCTGAAATCTATTCTTATTGGAAATGTCTATAAAATTTAATTTCCAAACTATAAGTTATATCTGCACACTTTAAAACAGTCTGAAGTACTTTACAACAGATATAGAATTTCCTATTAAGCTGTATGGGTTTCTAAGGTTTTATAGATTCCTATTCAAACTCCAAAGGCTGCTACAAAAATGTTAAAGGAGGTTTACATAAAAAGTGAGATGGCAGAAATTAAATTTCAGTGTGTTTTGATTCTTCAAAGACTTTCTCTGGGATGTGTTTTGGACATGTGTTGGTCCCTCCCAGTGTAAACTCTGATCCCAGTAGAAAAAGGATTTATTCTTTTTAAATCTAAGGCAAACACTTGTTAGCACACATTTGCTTATTTCACAGAATCACAGCATGACTCAGGTTGGAAGGGACCTCAGAATTCATCTCCTCCCACCTCCCCACCATGGGCAGGGACACCTCTTGACTAGACTCAGCTGCTCGAGGTCTCATCCAGCCTGGCCTTGAACTCCCACAGGGAGAAGGCATCCACAGGGCAGCCTATTCCAGGCTCTCATCACCCTCCTACTGAAGAACTTCTTAGAATCACAGAATCACCCAGGTTGGAAGAGGCCTCCAAGCTCACCCAGCCCAACCTAGCACCCAGGCCCAGCCAATCAACCAGACCATGGCACTAAGTGCCCCAGCCAGGCTTGGCTTCAACACCTCCAGGGATGGGCACTCCACCACCTCCCTGGGCAGCCCATCCCAATGCCAATCACTCTCTCTGGCAACAACTTCCTCCTAACACCCAGCCTGAACCTCCCCTGGTACAACTTGAGGCTGTGTCCCCTTGTTCTGTTGTTGGCTGCCTGGCAGCAGAACCCAACCCCAGCTGCCTACAACCTCCCTTCAGGTAGCTGCAGAGAGCACTGAGCTCTGCCCTGAGCCTCCTCTCCTGCAGGCTGCACACCCCCAGCTCCCTCAGCCTCTTCTCATAGCAGTCTTGCTCCAGCCCTTGGATCATCTTTGTGCCCTCTAGGCTCACTCCAACAGCTGTGTCCCTCTCCTGGTGGGGACAGCAGCACTGGGGCCGGACTGGAGGTTAGTCAGTTCTGTGCTTGTGTGATTATTTATTTCTTTTCAGCTGCAGCCATGCTCAAGTTCAGCCGGGGTGACTGCTGGCTGTACGAGTACACAAGCAGCTGAATTGCTGTTAAAATGGAAGAGTTTGTTACTAAAATCACAAGCAGTGGAACTAAGCTTATAACTGAGATGACTGATGATGTTGTAATGGCTGAAATGAAAGAAAATTACTGTAGCACATTTGCAACACAAAAGCACACTTTTAAGGGAACAAAACATTGATGATGACATTTTTCAGACAGTAATTTAGTGGGCTCTTGCCTTGCAGTTGTGTTACTGACAATCATGTTTTTAAATAAGGTGATATTTGGGGGATAAACACACAGCTACACTTTCCACACAGAGCAGAGGCATTAAAACAAATACAGTGTGATTGCCAGAAAGTCTGTGCCAGGGTCATGTAAGCACATGGCACCATTATTACAACTCCCCCCCCCCTTTTTTGACTGGAGCAGCACTGGTAAGACACTGAAGATTATCAGATGATTTTGCTGACCATTATTATTGCTTCTAATGTGCAAGCATTGACTTGAAAACTATTTAATCACACGAGTTTTTCTGCAACCTAATTCTGCTGAGAAAATAAGAAGGTTGCACTGTGTCTGTTCTAATCCCAGTGATTTTAACAAACATCTGTCCTGCATGATTTTTGTAGTGTGACAGCTGGCCACATCCAGCTCCTTTGTCTAATGTCCAGTAGAAAAAAAAGCATTTACTCCCCAAAATGCACGTGAGTGCTGTAAAATCTCGTGCAGAACAACCATTCCTGGAGTAGATCATCATGTAAATTCCAAAAAGAGAAAGATAAGTGTCCTTCTACTTAAAAAAACACCAAACAAAAAAACACCCAAAAAACCAAACCACTAAAACCAAACACCACACACATCCCTAAAACTGTGGAGCTGAGCACAGCTGGTGAGAAGAGGTCACTGAAAGGCAGTCTGCTGAAGCAAAGAGTAACCACAGAATTCTAGCTTATTTGAAGCTAAGGCGCCTGTCAGAGCCAACACAGAACCATAGAATCAGTCTGAGTTGGAAGGCACCACAAGGATCATCAGTTCCAACCCCCTGCCATGGCCAGGGACACCTCACACCAGCTTAGGTTGCCCACAGCCTCATCCAGCCTGGCCTTAAACACCTCCAGGGATGAGGCTTCCACCACCTCCCTGGCCAACCCCTGCCAGGTTCTCACCATCCTCATGCTCAACAACTTCTTCCTAACCTCCAGGCTGAATCTCCCCATTTCCAGCTTGGTTCCATTCCCCCCAGTCCTGTCACTCCCTGACAGCCTCAAAAGTCCCTCCCCAGCTTTCTTGCAGCCCCCTTCAGATTCTGCAAGGCCACAATAAGGTCACCTGGGAGCCTTCTCTTCTCCAGACTGAACAGCCCCAACTGCCTCAGTCTCTCCTCACAGCAGAGCAGCTCCAGCACCCTGATCATCCTTCAAGGCCCTTCTCTGGACACCTTCCAGCACTTCTAGATCCCTCTTGTCCCAGGGGCTCCAGGACTGGATGCAGTACTCCAGGTAGGGTCTCACCAGTATGGAGTAGAGAGGGGAGGATCACTTCCCTTGCCCTGCTGCCCACACTGCTCTTGCTCCAGGCCAGGAAGCCAACCAAATCGTGGGCTGCAAGAGCAGACTGACAGCTCATGCCCTGTCCAACCTAAACTTTAAAACACCTCCAATAAATCAGTATGTGGAAAACAGAGTTTAAATGTTGTTGATCAAGCAGCTTGTCACAAGAGGTCTAAGTCCATTGGCAATAGTAGGAAAAACACATCCCAAGTCCCCTGTACATTCTGACAGAGAGCAACAGCAGGGCAGATGTTCAGGAGAGCTTTAGTACTGACAGTAGCTCTTTCAGAACAGAACCAGAAAGGTTCAGGCTTTTAATTATTTTATGTCCCAAGCCATTAAGACCATTACAGTGAGAGTAGGGCAGAAGTAAAACCTTTGGTTTTTAAGCCAACATGGTGTTGGCTACATGTCCATAAACTCTGCCTGGTGTTAGTCATGTGAGACTAACACTAACTGAAAAACATGAAGAGAGGAAAGAAAATAAGAACAAACCCTGCCTGCCTTTGGGCTCATATACTGCAGCAAGTGAGAGCATCTGAAAATCCTGCTGCTGCCATCATCATTCTGCCAGGCTTCAGACGTGAGCAGAGTCAGCAATTTCCAGCTACCTGGTATCCCCATCACAACTGCCACTAATTAACCTTGCAAAGACGTGGAAAATACTAATTCAAGTGGAGTGGCATGCTGGAAGAACTCTGCTGTTTCTCCAGCGCTGCACTTACAGCCTTAATTGCCTCTGGAAGCCCTAATTGGGTGTACAGCCCAAGTACTCCAGAGAGAGACACCAAGTCCCCTCTCCATCCTGAACACTGCTCTCAGAAAGACTTGCAAGCAGTCAGTACACATTTGTTCTGCTCGTGATGAATTCTGGAGACTGGAAAGGGCTTTCTTCTCTGTGAATATCATTTAACAACATTTAGAAGCACTACACCCAACTCGGAGGTTTCTGATGTCTTCCAAGCACATACCTCCCCAACGAGCTGTGATCGATTTTCATAGGCACTGCACTGACTGGGGATGGAAAGAGGACACATAGGCACTGCACTGACATGGGGGCAAAGAGGATACACTACTTAATACTTTTTTTTTCCTTTTGTCCTAGGAGGGAGCAGCTGAAAAGTAAAAATCTCACTACTATCAGAAGAGTATCCCTTGCTTTTCTTTTGAAGCCACAAGTTTTGTTTGCCCTGAGCATCTTCCACTCTGACAAGTTTCCTCAGCTTTCAAGAGCTGCCAGAGAGATGTGAACAAATCTCCAGATTCACCTCCACGCTCTGAAGAGGAACACAGTCCCTGTTTCTGCTCCACCACGTGTGTTGAAGCCAAGCATACATTTTATGTCTCTCCCCAAAATGTGGAGTCTCACATAATAGAAAGACTTCTCCATGCAATATCTCTAGAAATGCTGAGATGGATTTGTCAGACACAGCTTCAGCTGTCCCTGCAGCCCAGTGAAGCTGCTCACAGCCTCACCTGACTGACACCTGCTGCTGTGAGGCACATCCTGTGCCACAAGGAAAGTGTTATCATACACTTTGAAAATCATGGCCCCACAACTGGTTTTGACAAGCCCAATTACTATTTATTGGGAAACAAACAGCATTAATTAACTGTCCAGCTGTTACCTCTCTGGCTCTAGGTGCCCAGGTTTTGGTGGCAGCAAGGGCTGCCAGGCCTCTCTGTGGGGAGAGCTGAGAGGCTGCCCCAAGCTGGGCAGAGACAGTTCTGGCAAGTTCTGCAATGGCCCCACCGCAGGGCATGGCCAGGGCTTGGGGGAAAAGAGATTTCTCACCATCCACTTTTAACTGGCCACAATTTTCTGCAAGCTGAGCCTGGTTTGCCCACGACAGTCCCTGATGAGTGCTGTCCCTGCCTTCATCTCCACCCACAAAGCTTTTTCCTCTCCTCCTGCCCTGTTGAGGAGGGAGTTGGCAGTGGATAAATTCACAGATTGCATTGGGTTGGAAGTGACCCACAAAGGTCATCTTGTCCAAGCCCCGTGCAGGCAGATCCCACTAGATCAGGCTGCCCAGGGACACTTCGAGTTGGATAAATCAATTTTGTTCAGTTTTCTCTTTTCTTCCTGATTTTTGTTTGTCCTTCCCATTTCTGGAAAGGCAACTTCCTTCCCCCCCCGCCCCCCATTTTCAGATTGTGATTTTTTGTTAATCCATTTCATTCACAGCTTCTAAACCCAGCTTTTACAGGAGTAAAACCTGACAGATAAAGTTTATCATCCTGAACTAACTTAGAAGATAGCCTTGCTTAGTGCAGTGTATTAGACCGGCTCTCCTCCAGAGGCCTTTCCTTGCCCTCTCTGATTCTCTGGTATAGATATATACACACCTCTGTGTACACAGAGCTGCTTTCTGGCCAGAGCACATACTTCACCTCAACTTCAAAATAATTGCAGGTTCAAGACATCCCAGTTGCTGCCAGCCCAGAGAATGACCTTGAGTCGTTAACCGTAGTCTCTGCTGCACCCTTCCAAACACGATGCTCTTGTTCAGGAGGATTATCAGAATCAGTAATGGCCTTTGCTCCTGCATGGATTTATAGTATTTGCAAGTATAACTTGTGCAGCATCGAGATAGACAGAGTAAACAAGGCTATAACAAAGAAGCAATACCAATGAGCTCTGGCTATCAATGTCAAGCTTCAAAAGAGAAATTCCAGTGCTGAAAAGATGAAAATCTGAACAACTGAGACTAAACAGTTCCTCATTAGAATAGAGAAAAGTTCAAAGCTGTGAAAACTCACTAATAGCAGATATGCTTTTTGCTCTTTGTTGACATGTAGTAAGTTTCTCAAGACTTTCAAACCAAATGCTTACGAAGGCAAAGTAGCCACTGTGTGGCACATCTGAATATTCACTAAGGCTTGCTCAAAAGCTAGGGACAACAAAAATAGTGTGCCTGCAGGTTGGGTTTGTCTCCATGATGAAAGCTTCTAACCTTGCTGTCAGTTGATGTCTTGCTTCAAGTGGCTTTGCAGTCAAGTTCAGTGGAAACCAGCAAGATTAATTCTGGAGTGCACAGTTCATTACCTCTCGCAGAAGTTTAATAACAGAGTTTAATAACTCGCTCCTGTTTAATTGCAATGTCTCCAATAATAATTATTGATTATGTCAGAACCCCTACATTTCGTATAAGACTACTGCACAACACTCACAGTAACTAAGTGCCAGCTGATACTTTGCCAATTTGATTTATTAGGAGTTATGTATACACAAGTGGCAGCTAATGTGCTGGCTGTCTTCCTGCTATGCCTCTTCCATCCTAGTCCCTCCCCTTCAATGTTAATCAGAGAGCAGAGCATAACAAGGAGATAATTACACATTGCTGCTATTTGTGCCAAGAGACTTTATGTAAATATTTTTAATACATTCCACTACTGTTCTGTGGCTACAGGCTGCATTTTAAGGTAGCAGTCTGGAGAGACAGCCTCTTCTGCTTTGTTGTGGAGTGTTAGCTTCTCCGGTTCAGGATACTAAAGGACACACAATACACGGTGCTGGAATTTACCTCTAAGTGGGCTTTAAACCACAC
Organism: Semnornis frantzii; assembly: GCA_013399775.1. Lineage (NCBI taxonomy): Eukaryota > Metazoa > Chordata > Aves > Piciformes > Ramphastidae > Semnornis > Semnornis frantzii. The sequence goes on from VWYK01121518.1 coordinate 165,209, forward strand.
AGGGAAATTTTGCTGCTTTGCCAAGACACAACAGCTAAGGGAACTTTTGATGTTGGGTGCTAGAAAATTAATTAAGATATTACATTTTTGGAGGCCAAAATCTGCTCCACCACTCATTTGAAACAAGAAATATGTGAACTTTTATTATTTTGCAAACACCCACGTGAAAATTACCTTAATTTTTCTTTCTGTCTTTGTCCAATAAAAAAGCTCACAAACTGAGAAAAATGCCAAATTCTCTAAGTTACTGCAGGTTTAAGCTGTCAGAAAACGTGCAGGAAGCATTGAAAATATGGATAAATATGACAATGAGCTTAGTCAGTGTAATGTTTATTTGGAGAAGCAGCAATTAACCTACAAAGAAACATAAGCACAACACTAAAGTGTCAGGCTGTTACTACTAAAATTTGTTTCCTTTCTCTCTCATTTAAATGTTAAAAATAAGTTAGAAAGCAAATTAGATTCCAACTTATAGCTTCCTTAAGTTATGATAAAGGGTAGTCACTAAAAAGAAATTGAAAATCCCAGAACAATTCCTGCTAATTTGTGTCTACCACACCACCAACCACCAAGTCCCTTGGAAGCAGACCTTTGTATGAAGTCATTAGTCCGTTGCTGTTGGGACAGGCAGGGTTTTAATGAACCAATGGCAGCTTGCTGATAACAATTAGATGAGATGAAATTAAACCATGCACACTCTTTCAGGTGCTCCTGATAACAGAGACTTAATCACTGCGTTACCTAATCGGCTGCCTGCCTGGCACTGCAGGTTGAAATGTAGTATTTAAGCACCCATCAATAACAGCCTGCAAATAAAAATCAGGTAAGCAAACTGCTTTAATGTCAAACTAATGAGACTGGAAACTGCTGAAGGAATTATATTTTAGCCTTTATCAAATGAAGTGCTTAGAGGGGAGGAGGTTTCCTTGAATTTATTGGAGTAGGAGATTTCAGTGGTTAATGAGTGGATTAAGACTAAATGTCAAACTAAATAATAACATTAAATCTTTATTTCTGAGGCTTGCCAGTTCAGAGCCACTGCTTTCACAGGCTCTGTTATAGGTATCAGGTTCACTGGCCAAATCTGAACTTCCAGCAACAGTAAAACCTTGTTTGTCAAAGGCCAGATACTAACCTGAAATCAAACCAAAAAAGCTTCATACAACACTTAATCACAACAAAATGACACAGTGGTCCAAGGAAAATCAGATTCCTAAACTCACAGCTGCTAACAGGTTGTTACAGAAAGCAGAGGGAGTATTTGGAAGAGCTCGAGATATAAAAGCATACAAACATACCAACAACTGCAGAGACCTGCCAATGTTTGGCACGTGGCACGACAGGAATCATTTAAGGGCAACTGGCCTAACTTGGTGCTGCCTGCATGGTTATGGCTGAAACTTCTCCAGCTTTTCCTTTAATGGGGATTTGCACCCACCTGCCCTTCAGGCAAAACACACCAACTCCAGATCACCTTAGGGATTGGACATAGTTGGACTAAGTACTTAGTTTTGTTTCTTTCTTTTTCAGAGAAAGAGAGTCCCTTGACATTGTGGGCTGTTTCCTTCAGAACAGAAGGAGAACTGAGCATGCTGCCAAAGACTCAGGAAGGAGTCTCTGTATTACTGACCTGCTTGTCAGTTTTTCATTTTCCATTCAAAGCCAAAGGCCCCTGTTTAAAAAAAAAAACAAACCAACATAGAATCATGGAGTGCACTGGTTTGGAAGGGACCTTGAAAAGTCACCTAACCCAATGTCCCTGCAGTAAGCAGGGACATACTCAAAGATATCAAGTGGATCAGAGCTCCATCAAGCCTGACCCTGATGGGGACAGGGCCTCCACCACCTTCCTGTGCAACCTGTCCCAGTGTTCCACCATCCTCAAAGTAAAGAGTTTCTTTCTAATGTCCAATTTAAATTTAGCCTTCTCCAGTTCACAGCCATTGCCCCTTGTGCTAGTGCTACAAGCCCTTGCAAGCAGCCCCTCCTCAGATTTCTTATAGACTCCCCTTCAGAGGGCCCATACACTCTACAGGTGTGTGTTTATGTGCCATCTTTAGCCTGATTAACCTCTTGTGAAGACAAAAGGTTCAATTTTATGGTCCCAAAAAGATCACAGCAGTGGGATTAATGCTGAAATCTCTGCCATTCCACATGCCAGCTCCGAGCAGGGCAGGCATGCCCACCTGCTGGTTCACAAACCACGGCACTGCCCTCCAACGGCTTTCACAGCTCTTTGCAGCAACACAAATAGACTTTGCAGTGAACTACTAGAAGTTTGGCTGTAGTAGAGAGAAATATTCTTTTGGTAGGGTGAAGAGCTGACTCCCTTCTAGAAGCTCAGCAGAAGGTTTCTCCATCAGAGTCAGTGGGAAGCGCAGGAGCCAAGTAGCGCTCAGCTCTCCGCCAGTGGCTGCTTAGAGCTATGGCTGAAGGTGAATCTTGTAGAGCAGATATCTAGGTTGCACTTGGTGATCCTGAGGGGCTTTGCCAAGCTGCATGTTGCTGTGATTCTGTGACCTCACAGTAATGAGCCACTCCACACAGGTCACTCTGGCCAGTCTCCCAGCTGCACAAGTGGGCAGGCATCCGAACATCAACAACCTCCTCATGTCACACTCCTGCCTGCCTACACCTACAGCTCTGTTCTAAATGATTTTTCAGACCTCCTCATTCATACTTCAGGTTTCTTCTAACCACAGGTACTCCATGAGCCATTTTTGAGGATTAAGCCTGCATAAGATGACCTTCAGAAATAAACATTTTCAGGAAGGTTGGTATGGAGGGAGCTGATGAATAAAAAAAGGAAGGAAAAAAGCAGCTTTCAGAGTTCCTTAAAGAAACAGGAAGTAAAAACTAATTTTTAAAAAAAAGAGAGAGAAATTAGCAAATGCTGAGTTTCTGCCTTCCCATGCTTCAGCAAGGAATCCTAAATATCATCATGGGAGGAATCAATTTGCAGCAGCTGTGGACAGCCTTAAGGGCTTGGACAGTTTAATTGGAGAAATGTTTTAAAAGTTAAAAGGCCAGAATCATGTCAAGTACATGAAGCAAAAACTTACAGATGCTTCAAAATGTATTCATTATAAAGCATTACGAAGGACAGCAGTAGTGTGAAAAATGATGTTCAAAAGGATCATTAAAAGCTAGCTTTATTGAGGAATCCTACTCAAATAATATTATTAATATAAACATCTAGACAATATTTTAATCTATCCTAAAAGCTCATCTTGGTCATTTTGAAAGCTATCCTTTAACATGTATCTAATGTATAGAAACTACATTTTCAGGAACTTAGCAACATAATAGCCACTTAACTAAAGTTAGGATTGAAACTGAACAGTTCACTTCAGCTACACATTTCCTAATTCAGTTTCCTTCTTTATGCTGAATTTAGTGTTCAGGCAAGGGGAGAATCCAACTTTCATGAGAGTCGAAGCTCAAGTGCATAGAATATGAATGGGCTCAAAACCCTCTGGGTTTCATCTTCAGAGCTAGAATGCACATTTATCTTTTGCTTTAATTGCCCCTAGAAACAGTGGTGCCTGTGAAGGCACCTCTTTGCTGAGCAGCTCACACCTTCAGGATGCCAACTGCATGGGAGGAAAATAACCTCCAGATAAGAAGCAGCAATTTTACAGTTCACCGTTACCTCTTCTCATTAAGTGTCTGTGTTTTACCTTTTTCATCATCATTATTCCTCAGCAGTGTTGCTTAGGAAGGACACAACAATGTTCATTACATACCCAGATCTCCAAGAAGAGGTTCTTCAGCTACTGTTCTTCCCAGCAGACAATCTGAAGTGTGGATAAATTAATAATTCAGATCAAATGCTGCTGTCCTGGAATTACTACAAGTATACTGGAGGTAAAGGGCATCATGAAAATCTTGGTGTTTGGCTCCATTCTCCTGCTGTAGTTCAAATCACTTCAATGCACTATTCCAGATTTGCAATGGAAGCAAGCAGCAGGAAAAAAAACAACTTCAGAAGATTCCTGTTTGCTCTTTGGTAGTGTATATTTACAGCACACAGGAGAAAAAGTTGCAGAGTGAGGACACAGGTCAGGATATCTGCATCAACCCTAGCAAAGTACCTTCTGAATAAATACTCTTTTATCGACCACCCAAAAGGTACTGCTCAAGTGGTTCTGCTGATGATTAGATTGATCTGGTATTTATGGGTAATTGGATGGAAGACATGATCAGGGACCTCAGTCCAGAATGGTGTGAACCAAGAGGTAGTCATAAGCCTAGCTACAGTTTCTCCATCCCATGCTAACATTCTGGTATTACATGGGATGATTTTTTTCAGCACTCATTCCAATACACTTCTGTGCTGTACTTCTGTGTTGAGTCATCCTTCTGCCAGAAGTATTCCAGAAGCCTGCATCACCAAAGTTCCTTCCCCAGCTGCAGTCTGCAACACAGTAAAAGTCACCCAGATCCTTCTGGGTGTTCTCCACACGTCCAAGAAGTAATTCTGTGCATTTGTATATAAAGATCAGCACCTGATGCCGACACAAACACAACACAGAAGAACCAATCCCAGTCCCCATAACACAGAGACTCTGCCTTTTGAACTAGGAAGGCAGATAAATATCTTACCTAAGGAAAACCTTCAATTCAGGAACCCATCTGCATTCAGAAAATATACATTTCATTGGGACTCTTTAAGCATTTGCCTAATTCTGTTTTCCCACTCTAGCAAGCCATGGTTAAGGTTGATCTCTTTCATCATGTCCCAGCCCATCTGCTTGCTAACTTATCCAGTCTCTATCAAAGGCTTGCAATCAAAAGCCTTTGTTCTTTTATGTTGTACAATACCTAGCTCTGAAGCTATCTGTTATAACATTATGAGCATTAGTGAAGCTATGGCACACAATAAGAAACTAGAGTTAAAAGATAAATTCCTTTTCTAATGGAACTAATTTTTGGGAAAGGAGATTGAAGGAAGCCCAAAACATTGAACTAGTTCTCTGGGGAATGTCTTCTGACAAAGAGAACATGAAAGAGTCCTCACCTCAGGTCAGCAATTACTTTGGAGAACACAAAGGTGAATGTCAGGTAGATATTCGAGTGCCTGCTCATTTGTAGAAATAGCTAATTAACAGTCTGAAAACCTCATTCTGGTTGTATAGAGCCTCCTGAAGCCCTAGCCTTTGCCAGAGACACTGTCTCAGCTGCACTGTGTGGCCTGCCTTCTCTTCCAGGGCACACAGATGAAACTCTGACAGTCGCTGCCTACAGCTTTGAACCTACAGTTAGTATGAGGCTGAGAAGATGTAGGATGAGCATCAGGTGGTGCAGAGCAGAAGCACTCCATCCTTTTAGAGCATTTGAGGCTATCACTTTAAATCCTTAATAAATACAGAGGCTACAAGCAACAGACCTGAGCCTTTACTGTGCAACTGCAAGCTTCCTGTAAGGCATTGTTTTGACAGAGTAGGCGCCAGATGTCCCAACTACAGCAGTGAAACCAATCGGTATGTCCGTGGTGCATCTGCGCAGTCGCTCCCTGCTTAGTGCCATCCACAGGCCAAGAGCTGTTCAGAAGTCCCTCTGAAAGCTTTGCTTTCTCTTTTCACATGTTACTCTAAGGAATCTTAAGCATCTCTAGCTTTAGGGTTTCTTCCTGCATTTAGCTTTCTCCTTGCCAAGAGATGACAGGAAGTATAATATATGCAACCTCAGAGCTACAAGACGCATTTGTTTGTCTTGTGTTCGTAACACCAGGGCAAGAAATAATACAAAAGCCTCCCTTTGCCTTTTGTTAGGCCTAACTGAGGACAAACGGTTTCGTTTGCAACATCCATCTTCTGCTACTCAGACTATTAATTGGAGTGCACAGTCCTGTCATTCTCATTCAGCCCTGACTGAGTTCGTGTGCTTTGTCACTTCCTCAGGCACCAAGTCCTTCCTATAGCTCGCTGGGGACAGCCCCCGGCTTGCAGTTTCTGCTGTTGCAGACATTTGCAAGCGCTGCCTGGCTTCCACCGAAGAAGAGAGCAGCTGTGCTGCACTCACCCTGGCCAGCCTGCCTTCTCTCCCCCAGCAAGGGCAACCTTCATCTGTGCCCGGGCCAGCAGCAGGCAGCAGCAGCACTTCCAGAACGGATCGCTTTAATTTACTGTTGCTATTTTATTTACCTTCCTTTGCATTTGTTTTATTGTTTTCATTTTCTGCTCATAATACACACAGGAGGAAAATGAGTCAAAAAAGTCATGTGAAAATAACCTCTCAGGTTTTTCATAGGTAGATGGGATATTCTAATGTGGGAGTCCATTATTTTTCCATTTAGGCATTACAATACCCTTTGACTTACTCCCATTTTCCCTGCCTAATTTGCCATCTCTTAGATGCCAAGAATGTGTAGAAATCTCTGAGGGGTGTTTCTCTCATCAGCAGAAAAGGAACATTGGAATAATGACTTTCAGGCATTGGTGGCAAGCATTGTATTCTCAGAAGCATAACATCAGAAATGGAAGAACTCCTAATAGGTGACCCAATCTATCTTCCTGCACAAACCAAGTTCCGTAGTTGAAATATCCTCAGTTTTGTTAAGGAGTTGCCTGCTTGGGATTCCACAAGCAGATTTCCTGGCAGCAATACAGTCATGTGCTCTTCCCCATGTCCCCTTTCAATCTCAAATAGGAGTCAAAATTCAGAATGTGTAAGGAATTAAGGATGTGAAGCTCAGAGAGCTGTTGCATCAAACCCACCAAGTTAGCCTGACATCACCCACAGTTCTGGGCTCTGTATTTAATAAAAAACAAAAGAGACTGCCATAACCCTCCTATGGCAATCAGCACTTTCTGAATGTACTGGAATAAATTGCAGCCTGATGAAACCCCATCTGATGCCAGTACAGTGACTCTCATCTTCCTAATACACTTCTTTAATCCCCACACAGGAGGATAGGACCCTGCTGATCCTGAACAATGGACTTCCTTGCACACTTAGGTGATGACCAATACTTAAGACAGACTTTAGCAGTTCCTCTCAGAAAAAAAAATACTGATATGTAGAGACCTATTAGCTTTTCAGACTTGCCCTCTGCTTAGTTCTGCAACTTTTCAGTTACACTACTGCCTTATTTGTGCTACCGTCATAAACAGGAACTTAAAACATTAAGTGGCCTCTGAACTGGACATCTGTTTAATCAAGTTACACTAGTCAATCAGTTTCACTAACAGAAGTTATGACAAAATAGCTACCCACATCCATCTGGTGTTAGCAAACATCTCTTTGACTATGGATCACCAAAAGGAATTGATGCTGTCAGGAGTTCTAGGTCATAGTCTCATACTGCCAGTGGAACAGCTCTTATTTTGCTGTGTGTCTTGAGGCTGAAGGAAAGAAGGAAGGGTGAAAGAGCTAAAAAGGCTTATCTTTCATTCAATAGCTGTTCAGGAGATCTGGATGGATGGAAGCTGACCTTCCAAGGCATCGTTCAGCAGAGCTGAACTGGCACAAAGGAATAAATACCCAGCTATTAGTATTGCAGCAGAAGCAGCCATTCTGTCCTACTGCAAGGCAAGACAACCAGATCTTATTATTTGTACAGGATCACATTTACTATGGGGTAGACAGCAGTGAAAGAGACAAATAAATTATAACCTTTTGGCAGAAGTAAAATCAAAGTGGCTTTGTGGAAGCATTTAAAGCAGGGAGAGCTCTTCCCAAACCAGGCTTCTTGCATTCATCTTGACAGCAAGGGAATTTTTTTCCAGATCGCATAAAAGCAAGAAAGAAAAAGTTTCTGTCACAGCTTAAGCCAGTAGCTTTCCCCCAGAAATGTGTTTACACTTCCCCAGTCTCAACGGGGAGGCATGTTTTGCATGTAAATAGCAGGTGGTTATGGAGAGTTACTTTGACAGCTAATGTCTTGAGCTGCCTTGACATCTGCAGTCTAATAGAGAGGCTCTGTAGTAAGTGAAGGTCCTGATGAAAGGCAACCGAATTAAGTGGAGTTTTTCATCTCAGCTTCTAGCCAGCTATACTATGACCATTCAAGGGAGAATGAAGAAATGATTAAAAAGAGATTGCACTCTGGCTCTGGTGGCAACTGACATAAATGAACTTGAAAAGACAAATAAGACAACACTAATTTTAAAGCCACAGTGCCTCTCAGTCAGCATCACTGGAAATGGCGTTGCTAACAGCAGAAGTGGTCTGACTCTTGCCCAGAAAACAAGCAACACCATGCTGTGGCAGAGGGGGAATGTCAAATGCATCCCAAAGAGAGCTAATTAAAGTCTGTGTCTTATTTATTCTTCTGTGGAGAGAATTAATAGCTACAGTGTCCCTGTGATTACACTCAATTCACATTTTCCTGCCATTTCCTAAATTATAATCTGCACATTAGACAGCTGATGGGAGGAAGGCACATGGTTCTCAAGGGTCACATCTCTGTACCAAAGAGCTGAGGCTGGTCCCTTCTCCATACTGCAGTTCTGGACTTTTCCTCTCCAGATGGTGGCCCTTTCCTTAATATCTCTTAGAAAAACCATAGGAATCCTGCTGAGATGCTTGGGCACGAGCCCAGCATAGTTACCAGTCAAATGTACTCAAGAAGTGTTGGAAGGCTCTGATCTCTAAGGCTTTTTAAAGCTACATACAATTGACAACTAACTTATCCATCAAGGTGTTTACTCATGTTTGTCTCGTATGCAGATTAGGACAAAGGATTTTCAGGCACTTCAACGTTCACAGCTTGGACACCAACCTGCTCTAGTCCTTCTGCCTGGACCTTTGCACTCAAGTCTGTGGCTTCATCATAAAACCAAACCTTACAAAACATCCCTGAACAGAGGTATAACTTTTCTGCAAGCACAGATTTATTTTTCCTCTCAAGAAAAGGCATTACTAAGCTACTGCTACTTTCTGCTTTTCAAACCAGAAAACAATATGTCTAAGAAGCAATTTTTTCTTCTCTCAGGAAATTTTAGGAATTTTGGAGGTTAGACCCCATACAAGGGTGAAACACCAGGGGGTTCCTGGAGCAGCTGTGGTGTTACAGCACACTGCTGCGCATCCAGGAACCCTCTCTCCAGATAGCTCCTGAAAGCCCAAAGTGCGAATGCAGCCATCTCCTTGTAGATTTGCACGTTTCTGTGCCACCAGCCCCTGCAGTGGTGTGAAATATTCTCTGCAAGAGAAAGAGCACTGTCACTGCTAATCTTTTATCTCTGAGAGACATCCCAGCCAAACAGGACCAAAGGTGAAAGCTGCCTTTGCGACACGCGAGAGCCATCAGCTTGCCAAGCGATGAACAGATTGACAGTCCTAGACATTACTTAATTATTCTGATTCTGCTTTGCCCTCATATTGGTTGTTGGCAAGTGGGCTCTATTTTGCTCTACAGTTCTGCTCCAGAGAAAAACTGTCTGTCCTGCATCCACTGTCTGTCAGAAGGGTGCCACCATAAACACAGTGGTCTTGCAGGGATCTGTCATGACAGGTAATCTGTTACACAAGGCACAGCGAGCCCACGGCTGCCTCTTGCCTCCAAATGCAGGTAGAGCTAGAAAGCAGCAGAAGCACCATGCTGGCCTCTCTTTGTAACCCTATGTATTTGTTTGCCTCAGTTGTGTTATGTCCAGGAGCATTAAGAAGCTATGTATGTGCAAGGCTTGGGATCTATGGGGAAAGGAAAAGAAACTCTGATTAGGTCAGACTTGGGAGAAAATTAAACCACCAAAGCTCTATAACCAAATCCTGAAAACCCAATATTGACAAGAAAATAGTCCATAATAATCTCTAAAGTGTCTGCTCTGACAATTATGTACTAAAAGTACTAAAAGCCCACATGACACTTGAGGTAAAACTGCCATGCAAGTCACATTTCCTGCTTTTGCATCTCTCAACAAGACTTGGCCTTAAAGAGTTTGCTGAACCCTGACCATCTCTTCTCTCCCTCCTGGCCCTCAGACAACATCAGAAATGGCACAAGCCTAAAGCCATTGCTCAGCAAAAGCAGGTGAGCTGTGTCCTCCAATGGCAGGAGCTCACAATGGCCTATCTGAACCTGGGGAAACAAACCTGCCTGAAAGTACATTCTAGCAAACTCCTGTTCTGCTTAGCGATACACAAGTGGCAGGAAAGCTGCACCTAGGAATGCACACAAAGGTGATGCTGCCTCGTGGTTGCACAGAAAACCCATTTCAGGCTTCCAAAGCTCCAGAGACAGCTCTTATGCCAATTCAGATCCTTGTGCTCACTGACACCTGCCACAGGCTCCATCAACCTTCCCACAACCCAGCATATGTCCTGTCGCTTCTTTAGAATACTGTGGAAAAGACAGGATATGGAAATTAAAAAAAATCCCAAACCCACAAAACACAAGGATTTCTCCTTCTTCTGGACTTCCAACTGCAAACATTTCTCACTATAACACTGATTTAAAACCATGACCATCTAGCAGTAAATCACTTACCAAGAAAGTGAGTTCAGCCCTGCTCAGAGAGAATACAAATCTATATCAGAAACAGTTCAAACCCGCACTGGACACCTCATTAGGTAGGCTGAGGATTAATGAAGTTAGAAAGTAAGTGTGCTTTTGTTCCTAGAAATGGCCCTTGTCTGGTTAGGGGTCAGACACATTGATGAGAGAGTGTGTAAAAATTACACAGGTATTGTCCTTGATGTTTCTGCTTCCTGCAGAGAGGACTTCTGCGCTCAAGTGTAGCAATCAATAATATTCACATGCAGTTAAAATTAATCTTGAAGAGGTGTGACAGATTTTATCCTTCATCACTTCAAAGCTTAAGATTAATGAAGCACACTTCCAAACCTGATGATATATTTACTCTTTACATCAACGTGCCACGTTACTAACAAAGCAACGTGTCCCGTGCAGAGCAATGTATTTATTGCTGCTCTTACACACTCATGTTAGAGACACCCAGCATAACACTCACTGGAAAATGGTTAACTCCTCATGGCACCAACCTTGAGGATGCCTCCTCTTTGACCTCTGGGGTTTTTAGCAAAGGGCCATCAGAATGTCATGGAGTTTTAACCACCTCAATGTCATCACGTAATGAATGCTGAATTGAACTGTAGCATCTGTTGCCTATCACCAGTGTGTGGCAAGTGTTCATCATACAAGATGAAGAATTCAGTGTCTGCTATTTTTTTCCTGCAGTGTATCCTAGTTATTGTTATTCTCTTTCTCTTCAATGAAAGACTGAAGACAGGAATGACTAACTGAGCTGGGGCCAGCCTTCAGTTTTTCACTTGGCATACTTTGTTCTTCCCTGGTATTTCTTCGCAAAGAAACACATCTCACTAACACATCATGTTTAAGGAGTATTGGCAATGGTTCTCTGAAGTCTGTTTGAAAATATCAGAAGTTGCTTGGCTATATCTCCACATTTTGGACACATGACCTATATTCCTTTTCCTTCACACTCCATTCATTAAACCTTGATAATCTCTCAATTAATGCAGAGCTTTTATGACTAGAGGTGTCTTAGGTAATTACCAATTTCCACTTTTTTCCATTATTTATTCAGAGTTCTACACCAGTTGTCTGATATTTTCATTGCTAGTGCTCTATCCTGAAAAAGAAACAAATAACAGTTTAACCCTGTTGATGTTCTGTAACTACCCACATCAACTGAGATTCCCCCAGATTGAGCCTCAGAAAGTTTTCTGTCACGTTGCAGGCACTGGGAGGCATGGGGCTGTTCTTTTTGGTTTGGATGAAAAGTAGAGAGGACTCTACTACCAACGTACTATAACTTCATGAATGTCTCTCTCCTAGAGCACACAACTGCTGCATGTGTGCAGTGCAGAGCAATCCAGTGGAGTCCCATTTCTGAAAGCTTGGTGATGCAGAAAGCAGTTACTGAACTGGGATCTCCCCTGGAATGATCCAAGGAACTTGCTCTGCTTTGTGCACTGGCTGATGATGCCATCCAGAATCCATACAAGACCAACACCATCCATAAAGCAGGCTGCAACGTCACATTTACTAACTGTGCTTTAACTGGATGCAGCAATTGCTCCATGGGGATTGTGAGACAGAAGAAAATTGTTAACAAAACATGAATGAAGCTGCTGCCCTGCGAGGCCTTCAGCTGTGCTAGTAGTAACCTCCTGGACAGGCTGAAGCAGGATCCCTTTTATTCTGTTATTATTACATGTGTGTGCAGCAATCACACAGCAGGACTCTCAGTCCCAACTAGGGGCTTCTCCTGCTCCCAGATAAATAAAATATGTGATTAAAAATACAGCCTATACATCAGTACTTCATAAGGAAAAGGAAAATACGCTCCTGGAGAACAAGTATATCCTTTACAACAATCCCACTTAGACTGCAGGTTTTCTCCTGGCTTATAAACAACAGCAACAGGACAAAAGATGGCAATTTTAATCATAAAGCAGCTTAATAATTTTATAAAGGGAGCTGTACATCACAGCGTAATGAATTCCTTTTGAAACGGGAGAAGGAAAGAATAATCCCAGCAGCTCTAACAGATAAGATGAAATGCCATCCTAATGCAATCTGCATCTTGTTCCCACCATAATAAGTAGCTATTTTTGTTTGGCAAATTGAAGGCTGCATTGTTCCCAGTAACCAGAATGAGTGTGGATGGGGAAGAATCTGCTTACAGGGGAATAATCTGTATGTAATTATTAATGAAGCTGTTTATTGTTCTCATTGTCTGTGCATATACAAATGCCTATATTGGACACTCAGCAGAACTTAGACAAACCATTAGCCTAATTTGAATAGTGAGAAGGGATCAAAGAGACCCGAATATAGTTTCGGCAGCTTTTTGAATTTGACTTTAATTCAGCAAAGTCCAACCTACAAATCTCAGGTGATTTGACAGACTGCAAGTCTCTTATGTGTCTCTATCCTACTTCATAAATCCTTCATATGTTTCTCCCCAAAAGTTTAAGACTTATACCTTAGTGACAGACTTGGGATGAGAGTTATTTATGGCTGTCAGTATTTGAAAAATGGGTTTAGCATGAAAAAAAGAAACTCTCTGGAAAGACAGCTGAACTGTGAATGAGTCTTATGGATTCCTGCAAACTCAAACTGATTAGAATTTTTAAGTGCAGCATGGTTATAGCTGTGATGTTTGAGGTCTTATGGTCCAAGCCATGCTGTGCTGAGGAAGAAAGCTATCAGATGTGAGAGATCAGGCAGTGAAACGAGCTACAGAAGAGCCCATTCTTCAAAAGGTGCTCTGCAATGCTAAGAAACCAGAACGAGACTTGAACCTGGGTGGGATTTTCCTTTTCCTGGAGGCACCTGTTAGTTGTCCAGGCAGCATTTAAGGGTTAGAAATGTAATTATTAAGGCCATACATTAACTGCTCTCTATAATATATCATCTACAAAAGGAGCTATTGATCATCTGACCAAGTTAACATCCTTAAGAGTAGAAGCATCGCTTCAGTTGTAGTAGGATATAGAAAGCTAGAGTGGGATGTTTATGTGGGGGTGAGAAGCTGCACTATGTAGCTGCTAAGAAGAGTCCAGCCCTGGGCCAACCAGGTGAAGACACAGGTGGAAATCAGCAATCTCTTAAGGGTCCTAAGCATTCAGCAACTGCTGTCAGAAAGAACAATGATGGATGCCATCCCAGAGGTCAAAGATCTGATAAGCCCAACATAAACATGAAAGACATTAGTTCAAAGCAAGGCTGAAACTAGAGAGGTTTCAGAAGCAGCAGCAGTTCTAAGCACTCCCCTTCCACCTGTTTTGCAGGAGTTTTATTTGTTTTGTTTTAACCCAGATGGGTTTGCTGATGCAGTTCACAGCAGGGCTCCATCAACAGGTGTGGTACTGTAACTGAGGGAGCACTATGCTGCAGCATGGCCCAGAAGAGAACTGCTCTGTGTGTGATAAGAGCTTGTGCTGAAGTCACCAGATCAAATGAGAGCTTCTCTTCCTAATACACCTTCAACAGAAGCAAACCAAACTGGATTCAGGCAATGAAGCTTTAACCTGTTACCAAGCCAGAAGTGGTGATGCAAATGACTGTGTACTATGTGGAACACAAAGAGCTCCTTGCCTTCTGCCCTCACAGAACTGCATGCAGCACTTCAGAGGGTGTGTGCAGGTTTACTCCTTGGTGGTCCTCAAAGCAAAGCTGGGTGCAGTACCAAATGAACTCCCAGCCACGACTCAGCAGCAGCAAGCCTGTCTCAGAATGATGCCTCTCCTGTATGTACAGCTACAATTCTTACAGGGTTTGGTGGGAAGAGAAGCAGCCAAATTCCCAAGACAACAGCAGGTGCAGAGCTGCACGAGCACTTCCAACACCTGTGAAAAGGCAGGTCAGCTGCACTTGGGTTCTCAGCTGAGGTACAGGACCATCTGCTGCAGTCACAGAACCACGCGAGGTACCAAGGATGCTCAAACCCCTAGCTGCAAGTATCAGCACCATTTTTAAAGAGTGCTTAGGAAAAGCTACCAGCAGCATGGGGTGCAACACACACTGTAACTGTGGGAACAGCTGCAGTGCAGCAAGTAAGCAGTAGTACCAAAAAGCATCCTTTGCTTTTCTGTCACTCATGGTCCAGGTTTTAAATTCACTAACTTCAGCCTCCCTCTCAAATTAGTTGCTCAGTGCAGGCAGATTCCTTAGATCCAACTTCCAAAGCTGTTTATAACCTCTGGTGAGTTGTGTAAAAACATGCTTTAGTTCCAAGCCCTAAGCAAGTGTTTCCTGGTCTTGCAGATCAGAGTTATTCCAGATGAGTTTCTGTGGTTTGAGCAATCTCCACTTTCTCTGAGACTTTGCCTGCAAGTCTAGACAAGCTTAGGCTCCTGATAAAGAGTTTATCCCTACTGGACCCATTCAAGAACAGGTGTTTGCACAGACAAAGAACAGCCTTTTCCAAACGAGCTGGCATTGGAACACACTAATTTACTCAGTTGGAATAGACTACTTCAGAGTTCTTAGATTAGAAGAGCAAAGCACTGGAGCCCCATGATAACAGACTGACTTACCTCTCTGCTTCACAACAGGCATCATTTCCCAAATTTTGCTCCAAGCTCAGTTCCCAAGCAATGAGTGCCAGTTCAGTGGCCCTGTACTGTGTTCCACTGACCCAGAGCCTGCTCAGGATAGTGAGAGCTTAGAGTAAGCTGCAAAACCCACCTAGATGCAGGCTCAATTACCTGTGTTTAGTTTTATGCATTCATGACCAAGACCCCTAGATCTGTTTTGGCAGCCAGTCCATGCTAAGCGGCATTTGCTGCTCCAGCCTGCAAAGCCTAACTTTCAGTGAAAGAGGGAAATTCAGTAACAAAAGACAGAGGCTAAAAGTCTGGAATTTGGTTGATAAGATTCCACATTTATGGTGCTCAAGTGGATCTTCACATTTTGCTCATTTCTTAGTTCATTACTTTTAACCTCACAATATTTGAACAACCAACAGTAAATTAACTAATAGTTTGCATTATGCTAAGAGTATCAAAATTACTGTGCATCTCTGCTATTAATGTTTAATTTCCACGATTTCAAGGCATAAGCTTTGTTTATGCCACCAAGACTCCTCTGGATATTTTAACTAGCTCTGTTTTAATTGCTCTTAGCTAAATGGTAGAACGATCTCGATACTCTCCTTACTGTCCAGGCAAAAATAATCTGTATTGCACTGAACAGAACAAAGTTGTTTCAGTTTAGACCTCAAACAACAGACACTGTAATGCTTTAAATTCTTTCAAGGGAAACAAAACCCCAACAAATCATATATTTTTCACCTTTAAATTGATTTTCAATGTTGTTCTGCTTTATTTGCTCTCTCCACATGGTTTCTTCTGCTTCCTCTTTCTATTGCACTCCTTTTTCTGACATTTAATTTCCTACTTGCTTTTATTTCACTTATTCTACTATTTTTTTCCCATTTTTTTCCCTATTATTTCATCTTCCTTTCCGTTTGTCAGCTTTATGCAGGGGTTTTTTAGTATGGCTTAGTGTTTTGACATGCCTTTATTGTTGCATTTATTTCTATTTACTTTTTTTTTTTTGCTTTCATTGTTCTATGGATGAGACACTATGCCAAGTCAAATCCCTTTTCAAATTTTCTGTGAATAAAAGATGAGTTGCTCTGGAATCTCTCCAGAAGTAGCTGCCAAAATGAACTGGTCCAGCACATCTTTCTCTGGATTATGTTCCACGATAGTTTCAGTGCCACTCTAGCTGTAAAAGGAAGACAAGAACTTTCACCATGAATCTCCTTTTTTGTGTCATTTCTCATACCTTTAGTTATCTCAGTGGATTGCACTCCAGACTCAGGACTAAGTGGAGAAAAAAAAAAAAAGGGCTTTATTATGCTGACTTTTGACAAATACCAACTGATGGACACCTTCATATAACAGTACCTGTGTGAGCAGGAAAACTGAGGGAGACTGAATTCTTGCAGTTCTTCTCTGCTGGGATTCCCCTATATCTACTGCTTTGGGGACATTGCTTTGTTTGCTGCTTTATTGCTTTTTGGCTTTCTTCCTTTGAAGAAGGACAGAAGTTGGACTTCTGTGTCCAACTGTGCAGTTTAAATATTTCCACATTTCTGCCATTGGTAGGGGGTTCTGAATGTCTGCCAGGCTGACTCTGCACATAGCCAAACCACTATATCTACATGGAATCTGGCAGTATCAAAAGATGCATGGCCAGCAGGTAGAGGGAGATGATTCTCCCCCACTACTCCACTCTTGTGAGACCGCACCTGGAATACTCTAGAGACCCCAAAACAAGAAAGACATCTCATTGCTGGAGGAGACCCAGAGAAGGCCCAAAGAGAGGGTTGCAGCAGCTCTTCTCTGAAGGCACACTGAGAGAGCTGGGGTGGTTCATCCTGGAGAACAGAGGGGTCAGACTGGAAGAAGCCAGATTTGGATGAGACATTAGGAGGAAATTCTTCCCCATGAGAGTGGTGAGGCACGGGAACAGGTTCCCAGAGAAGCTGTGGAGGCTCCAAGCCTTCAAATGTTTAAAGACAGGTTGAATGGGGCCTTGGGCACCTGGTCTAGGAGGCCAAGTCCCAGCCCATGGCAGGGGAGATGAAACTGGGTGATCTTTAAAGTCCCTTCCAACCCAAACCGTTCTGTGCTTTGATGTATTTAGTGCCTATATATAGATCATTCCACAATTAATTTAACTTCTTTTGTCACTGCATCTAAGTGATGGGCACAGAAATCTAACAAGATGTTCCTGCCTGGTGTAGATGTCTGAACTGGCATGAGCCCAACATGGTAGCACTGACCCAAAGAGGGAGTGTTGAACACATCTACCACGCATCCTTCACATGGTTTATTTGTGCACATGGAAGGAGTCTAACACTTCTCAGGAGCCATTCAACTGACTTTCACTTCTTCAGAAAACACATGCACATGTGCCAGAATGCCTTGGTGTGCACAGAACCACCACATACACTCCCCACAGGCATTCTATGCACATTTTTGTACCAGAAATCCCAGAGTAAAATGGCTTAGTCATACAATCAGAGCCTAACTTGTGCTCACAATCATAACACAACAGGTACCTGGATGTGTGTTGCTGTAAGGTTTCGTGGAGAAAATCCTCAGTAAATATAAAAAGCTCAGAAATAAGTATCTGAGCTATTTTTGAGCTGTTCTGTCATCAAGATAAAAAGAAAATAAAAAATAAATCAAACACAACCCCCTCCCCCCAACACCACAGCAGCTCTCTGTTCTGGTTCTTTAGCACCTATCACTGCTGGTACAGGTGCAGTCTTGTTCAGCTCTAGCTTAGTTATTCCTGTACAGCACCACACTGCCTCAGCTTCACATGCTTAGGCTGTGGCACATGCAAAGACTCATTTCCAAAGGGTGTAATACATGCTAGTCAGAGTCTTCCCCATACTTGCACTGCACAGACAGTAACTTTCTTCTTAAGTCACACTTTCCACTGTGGAGGTACCAGGTTACACCAGCACTAACACCATCGGTGAGCTCCACACCCACTGTTGCTTTATCAACAGGACAAGTGCTCCTAGATGAGCTGTACCACTGGGCACCGAGCCAGTGGTTGCTCTAATTCTGAAGTGGCAACACAGGTAAAGCATTTGAATTCTACACAAATTCATTTGCACCTCTGCTATGCTCTGCTTTAACAGCACTCTAAGTCGCAAGGCAGATTAGGCAGTAGTGCTCCACCCCAAATGCCAGCAGGTGGGAGAAGCAGTAGCAGTGCAATGCCAGTCCCAAGGTGCTCCAGGAGAGCAACACCACAGCTAGGAGTCAGGACAGAGGCACACCAGAGCTAGGCGGCAGGACAGCCAAACCTCCACGGTATTTAACAGCACCTGTAACGTAGATTGGTGAACAGCTTCTTGGAAAGGAAAACACCAACCAAGTATAGAATTGTACCTTAATGCTCCTGAACCCATTTGGCCCACCTGGAATGAATACGACTGTCAATCACTCTATTTCTAAGTTACTTGTCGAAAAGCAACACAGAGGAGAAAGTTGGATGCAAGACAGTGTTATGTTTATCACTGCAGTTACCAATGAACCCTTACCAGCAGAGGATGCTTCATTGTAGCAACACATAGCACTGACAGACTTAGCACACGTGGTACAAGGTGATGTACCAACGAGTATCACATGCAAGTGTGGGTGCAGAAAGCAAAGCCAATGCAGAAAAACAGAAACAAAAAACTGTCTGCTTTTGGCTTCTAACATTAAGCCAAAAGGCACATTTCTACAGGACTTGAGAGAAAACAGCAGGCAGCTTGCTCTTTGTCCATTTTCCTTGTTATGACATGATTCAAACCCTGCTCCATCCTGGAAAATTCCTTTCTTTTGAAAAAGTACTTCCTCTATTTGTTTGTTAAAATAATAGATAAATGAGCTCATCACCTCCAAGAATATGAAAAGAAAGATACTTTGTGGAGAAAGGGCAGATAACACAACAAACTAAGCACTGCTGTAATTAATGGTTGCACTTAAAAATGAGAACCAGGATATTGCATTCTCACTTCAGTTTTCACCCAGGAGATCCCTGGAATGTTTTCATTCATTTTTACAAGGTTCACTGAAACTTTAATACTGAAAATGTGCAGTTTGACAATCCTACATCCACAGGTGCAATGTAACATGCCAGTGGCTGCCACCTTCCACAGACACAGCACTTGAGCAGCAGCAGGAAGGACAAAACCTATTTGTTCACTTAGGTTGGGGTGGTTTTTTGTTTGGTTGGTTTTTGTTTTTACACAAGGAATCACTTTTTAGGCTGCAAGTGGATCCTGTCTTCTGGGCTCCCACACCCCAGATGCCCTGTATTTCTTTGGAAGGCTTTCAGTCACACACAAGGAAGAAACTCCCATTCTTTCATATCCTTCACAGGTTCACAGATTAGCAGAGTTACAGAAAACATCCATCTGGAAGAGCCCTCAAATGTCATTCAGTTCAAGCTTTGACCCAGCACTGAAGGGGCAGCACTAAACCATGTCTCTGTGCCCCAGGTCCACACGCTGCTGAAACACCTCCGGGGACGGTGACCCCAGCACTGCCCTGGGCAGACCTTGCCTCCACACAGCAAGCAGCTGCAGATACACAGGTTAGCAGACAAAGCTTATCCATATCCAGATTGCAGTCTTGTAAGGCTACACTTCAATGTGCTGTCCATCTGTAGTGCTTCCTACATCACAAATAAAGACATCCTGACAGGTTCTTGGTTGTCACCTACCTTCCCCCACTGGAGACACTAAGTAAAGTGAAATACGCTGCGGGCTGAGCGCAGCACTTGTGCGTGGTTCTTTCTACAAGCCAAGGATGTGAAGGGTAGGTCGAGCACTTTCCTGCTTGCAGGATTTGACTTATGGGCCCAGCACCTCCTGTGATATTAGTGAAGAACGAACATATAAAATGGTCTAGCAGATTTATATGAGTTTTGCAGTGGCTCAGGCCATTATTGACATTCTTCAATTATCATTGACCTTTCCGTTCTAGGACAAATACTATTCCCTGGAGTAGCCACTTAGAAGAAAATCTAATGTGCTGTTCCTGAACATGTCATTTTTATGCTGCTTTAAAAAAGAAATGCTGCTTAAGCAGCTAATTGCAGAAATTGTATGTCATCTAATGATAGCTCCTCTCTCTAGGAAAGCTACAGTAAATTAGCACTGCAAATGAGATGGGGCAATTCCTCTGTCTTCTGCTAGACTGGAAATGATAGATGTTCCTGGCATCAAGAAACATTCTTACTTGGTTTCCCAAAAGCCATAAACACATTAGCATCTCATCATACTCCTGAATACAAAGCCCTGCAGCATGCACTGGACATTGGGAGAAGTTGTAGGAGTAGATTAATCACTGCCTTTTTGTGGTGTGGTGGAAAGGAGGTTGCCTTCACACCTGCTAACTGTAGTTTTGTTCTGTTCTCAGTCTTTCATTCCTTTCTCCGTCTAAGGTTAAGAAGATGCCTGATTTCTCATCTCATAGATGTTGTAGAACCAAAGCAGTGACTTTGCCCTTTGCCACCACTGTCTGCAGTGATTTTTTGCTAGACACTACCAGTCAGGCAAGGGCTTCTTTTGGCATAACCAGCTAGCCCATACGTAATCCTTCTTCAGGGAACAGCCCGTGTCTTAATCACTGAACACAGGGAATTCATCTGACATCACCAGAATCAAGTTCCTGGGTGGGCACTTAGCTGTCACCTTCCGTTGCAAATGACACAAGTATCAGAAGATTCAATTAACCAAGTGTATAAGGCAGAAGCAATACTGAGATGTTAAGACAGAATAACAGCTAATAAAACTGTCATTTTCAATATGCTCTCTGGTCTGTTAAATGATATACCTGCTAGTACTAACTGATTAGGTGACTTTTCAAGTGCCACCATCAGTTATCAATGAAAAAAATCAAACAAACTCTTAGAAATAGTGGCTAGGAAGAAGCTGTCTCCTAGATCCTGTCCACTGAGCCTCAGGTCCATTTCTGTATCATGTGAATAGAGTTTCTTTTGAGAGGACCATAGCCCCTACTCCAGTTCTGAGACAGCATGTTGGGAGGTTATACCACACATTCACATTCTTCATGTCAGTGCTGCATTTCCAGTGTCCAATTATGCTCTAGGTGGTCTGAAGAAACCACAAACTGGATTCTGTTCTAAAAATATTCCTGATGGGAACTGCCTACAAGAAGCAAAACCTGGGCTGCAAGCTCTTTGCAATACTAAGCCTGTGTTTTAAAATGCCAGACAATACCTGTGAATGCATCTTCAAAGTGCATGCCTCCAGCTGTGGACAGGACCCACCCAAACATGCTCTGCAGCTCCAGCCTGTGCAAGGCAGGCTTCTGGGATGGGATTCAGACAAGACAGAGCATGGCTGCAGTCACTATACACAACTGGGGCCGCAGGGAATTCACAGGTAGTGGAAACCTATGGATGCCCACTTGGAGGAGCAAAGGCTTGAATTCTCTAAACCTTCAAACAACAGAGCACCAAACGATCTACTTATTTCGAAGGGCAATCATACAAGCACTAAAACTACACGGGAAGCCTGGGGTGAGCAGGAGCACAGAATGATCTGTGGTTTTGGAGGAAACAAGAGCCAGCCAATAGTCCTGCCTAATATATGCCAAGGCAAATTTTAGCAAATCATTTTCTTACAGTCAAGACAGTTCATAAAAGGATCTCTTGGAGAAAGAAAAGAGCCTCTCATTTTTTCCACTTGTTTATCTTTAAGACTTCAGCTTTGAATGCAGGAGACTTTAATTAGGTAACCAGAAGTAGACAGAGCAGAACTTGCAGCCTGGCTTCTCCCCCACACTACTCCTCCACATTAATCACCAGGCTATTTCCAAATACACTCAGCTTTCCCTAAAGCAAACTTTTTGAGGGTATTCTGTTATTACAGCTTCAGCTGTACAGCCAAAGCAAACTGGAAGCAAATCTCCAAACCCCAGAAGTTGCCACCATTGAGGATCATCCTGGTATCATTTACTTCAGCTCCAAGAATTATCACATTATCATCTGCTCTAGCTTTGTTCTCCAAAATACATGAAAGGAAAAGCTGAGAAGAGCTTTAGATGCTCAGGACTTCTGTGTGCACAATGCAAAAGCTTCCTCTGGTGTAGCAACCAAAGTAAACAGATATCCCAGATGTGCTAAGGCTTATTTCCCATCATGGAAAGAGAAAGAAGACACCTTTCTCTCCTGAAAACCTCCTCACTAGTTAATAGTGGGTAAGCCTTCATTTACCTGACTTGTGACCTGGTTCCAGCCTCCACCGATGAGCTAACAGCAGTGGTAGATGCAGTGTGAGGTGCTGGGTTTCTCCAGTAGAGTGGAGTGTTCCTGGCCTCTTTTTTTTTTGTCTTCTTTCTGCAGTAAAACAAAGGCTATGCTTCCACTGTGCTGATGAAACTGCCTGCTATCACACCTCCCAGTTCTTTCCCAATTATTCAAATTAGGTTTGCAATTAATTTCAGGTGATCTAGGAGTCTCCTATGCAGCTACCAGTTATTAAGAGAAAACGAGCCAGAGCTACACCTGATGCATATCAAGCTACACCAGTCTACACCAGGTGAGCATCTGACCTAAAAGCACTCCTGTTTGTGTGCTACAGAAAAAGGACAGCAATCCCTTCTTCAGCACTGTGGTTATGTCCAGCAGAAAACATAAAAAATAAAATGATTCATCAGATAAACTGGAAGAAGGCAGCCAGTGGTGACAGAGATCCTCTGCTACTTCCAGCACACCTCTCCTTCCATACAGGCAAATGAAAACACAACATAAACAAGCACACAACAGTGTCTAATGTTCAAATTACTGAAGAGCAATTTAGTGTCATAAAATGATTTGCAGAGCTATCCTGGTGCATAATTACTGTCAGATTTCCACGATGCATTTCAAATCAATAATGTTACTGGAACTAGAAGCCAACATGCTGCCCTCTGATCACACTGAATGCAAGTTGTTTTCCAAACTTCTGAAGTCAGAACAACAAAGTTATTCCTTTATTTAAAGGGCCTATTTTTGCTAAATAGCAAATACATCAGCACCTGATTCTCACATGTGTCTTTTTGAAGCAGAGAACTCTGATCCTCCAACAAAGTAAGGGAGGCAGACACTGTAATCATCAATTACATCGTCAGAGAGAGCAAATTACACATTAGCAGCCAAACCCAAACAAGCTGAGGAGAACTGACACTAAAAAGGGAACTGCTCCCTTCGCTTCCTTCCCCTGGTGCAGAGATAAAACAGGAATTGATCTTTCATAGTTTTAATTTTAAGCAGGAAGAATGGAAAAAGGATGACATTCTGGGAACATTCTCCTTTGACTCAGATGATGTAAAGATTTTATGCCCACATAAAATAGAGGTCACCCCTTATACAGTGGTTATATTTAAAACTTCTTCAAGAGATGCTTTGGGCAAGAAGATTTAAATAAAATATAAATAGATTTCTTTAAAAATGAGAGTGAACAGAAATGTAATATATACCTGTAGAGGTAAATACTCTGTTGCCTGTACATTGCAGATTTATTCATTCCATAGGCATCTCCATTTAACTGAAGGAAAAAAAAAAAAAAAAAAGAAGGTATTGCTCAGATTGACTAAATGATCTCCAGTGTCCTCATTAGCCCATGTTTTACCTGCTTTCATGTTTAGAATACAGCTCTTAGAAGGATACTGGAAGCAATAAGAGCAGTGCAGATTTCTCTGGACTTTGTGCCAGGGTGGTTACACCAAACACATCGGGGTGCTGGACTCCAGGTGCACCATAACATAGCATAAAATTCCAGCTGAAGTCTGAAACATTAAATTGTCCTTTCCCCAGCCCAAGTCATTTTTGGCTTTTTCTGTATAGAGCATTATTTATGCTACATCTCTAATTAATTAATCTTTAGCTCTTGGCAGAAGCACCAGAACTTCTATTATATCAAGCACTAAACCTGTTCAAATGGCAAGTGTCACTTGAGTGTCACACTGTGCTTCTCCTTTCTGTATCCCTGTAAATCAGTAAATGCTGACAAATCTTCATGATGGCATTTCAAAAATACACAAATATATAGCAGCTAGTTTAAAATAATGAGCTCTTAGGAAAACAAGAAAAACAAGTGATAAGCCCTCCCTTCACTGGAACATGGATTCGTTTGAGAGGAGCTGTGCTACTTGCAAGCAGCCTGACTCATTGCATATGGAACATGGAGAGGCACTTGCTGTCTGCCTGACTGAGTTTCTTGCAAACAAAGCATGATGTGTACAGGAGACGTTCCTGTCACTGCCTGAGCTCTGCCTGCCTTTTGGGGGGGTCTCTAAAATCTGGAAGAATGCAGCAAATCAAGACCTAAGACCTGAATGTTGAGTCCCACATGCCCAGAAAACTCACATTCTACCCTGAGCTAAAGCTGTGAGATGTATCAGGAGGAGATGGACAGAGCAAAGCCTTTTAGAGAGTTCAAACAGACTAAGAATATGAAGCTCATCTGGAAAAAAAAGCCCTTTCCTTTTGCCAGACAAATGCCAAAGGCATGGAATGCAAATATCCACAGTGCTCACCCCTGGTACAAGGAGTCAGCTGCCCCAGTGTTATTTAGCAGCCTGCTTGGGAAGCTTATAAAGCTCATTCCTCAGGGCAAGACATATTCTTATTGGACAGCAAGTTCTGCTAGACGTGTGCTGTTACCTAGTATTTTCTCTGGCATTATGTCAAAGAAAGGTTTTTAAGGCTTATGTTAAGAAATCATGTTCAGAATGATGCTAGGCCAGGCCCTGAGCTGTTGGTAATCCTTCATCTGTCTGTGGGCTCCCACAGAGCTATGCTAATTCATAGCAGCTGAGCAGCTGTCCTATTTGAATAATGTTTTATCCCTTAATCTGATAAAGGAGTCCTTCACCTAAAGCCATGTGGAGTCAGGCATGCGTCTGAAGGAGAGGGAAAGATCAATCCAAGACCAGGGAGTGAAGCTTCTCTCTTCACTGTGCTCTCATCAGGCTGCAGTAGCCCAGTTCACACAGCCAGCAGCTGCTGAGGTGCCTCTGGTAGTCTGAGGACATGAGGGAAAGCAGCACTTGCTTCAGTATCGCAGTAATGAGTTCTGCAGGCACTTCCCAGCTAACTTCCCTTTGACAGCTCAAGCACAGGGCCAGGAGCTCTGGGCGCCAGAGAGCCCCAAGGCCTGTGTCCAAAAGGAAGTCTCATGGTCATCCAGATCAAGTGGCCAGGTGAAAGATACACAGAGCCAGCATAAGGCAGCGGCAGCAGCAGCCCAGGTCCCCTGGCAGCCAGCTGAGGCAACTGGCTCGATCTATTCCAGATGCCTGTGATAAACAAGGTGCAAAAGGATGCCCACCACGGCAACCCGACTTCTCAACTGAATTTACATGTCAAAGATTCGAAGCACTCACTGGAAGTCAGGGCTCTGAAAGACCTTTAATCCTTCCTTTCTAGGCTGAATACGGAGAAATTCTTCTGGTGAGCTCTGTGGCCGTTATGGAGTGAAGGTAGTGGAAGGTTCTAATTGACTTCAGCTGTGGAATGCATAAGGGATGATGAAGACACTCAGATGCTACAAAGGAAACTGATGAATTCTGGTTTACACATTGCATAACAAAAGGGTTTTGTGAAAAACCATCTCACATCACTCCATAAAAAAGAGGAGCTCAGAAAATATTCCATCTCTCTGTAGCAGCTGAATACTTGTGCCAGTAAAGAAAGGGAGCAGGAGCCATTTTCTTTCTGACACATTAAAGCTGTCTGACCTCAGGCACATGACTTCGTCTGTACAGGTTCACAAAAGCCAAACCTGCTCCTGCAGAGTGGTTGAGAATGGAGAGTTTCAAGCACTTGGCTGCTGCTGCTCGAAAGCCACCGGAGCTGACAGCTGATGCTCTCAGCACTTCATTTGCTAGCTAGTGATCACAACTTCCAGGCTTGCTGCAGCAGGAGCTCACCAGGCCATGCACAGCTCCACACTGAAGGCAACAGCCACACAAACATATAGAGCTATTGTCCTGTCTCCTCTCTTGGCTGCTTGGTAGAGAGAACTGAGTTAGGAATTTTAAGTTACACCATAAACCTTCTCTTCCTAACTGCAGACCAAATAATTTTACAATGATCAAAAGAAGTCACAAAGCTATCAGTTAAATCTTGTCTTTCTGCAACTGAGCTTGCAGGAGAGGATTTGAGACGTATTCCATAACAGAGGGTCTGCACCTTAGCAATCACAGTGGCCAAGACAGGGAAATCCAGGTATGACCTATGCTGACCATCAGAGAATCACTAAGGCTGGAAAAGACCAGCTGTAACACGACTGCCATGACCACTAAACCATGTCCTGAAGCACCACATCTGAGCTTCTTGAACACCTTCAGGGATGGTGACTCCACCACCTCGCTGGGCAGCCTGTTCCAGGCACTCACCACTGTCTCAGTAAAGAAGTTTCCCTCATGTCCAACCTAAACCTCCCCTGGCACAACTCAAACCCATTTCCTCTCCTCCTATCACTGGTTACTTGGGAGTAGAGGCCAACAGCAGCCTCACTCCAGCCTCCTTGCAGGAGTTGTAGACAGCAATAAGATCTCTTCTCAGCCTCCTCTTCCCCAGGCTAAACGACCCCATCTCCTTCAGATGCTCCTCATATGGTGCCCTCCAAACCCCTCACCAGCCTCATTGCTCTTCTCTGGATCTGCTCCAGCACTTCAATGTCTTTCTTATTATCTGGAGCCCAGAACTGAACCCAGTACTCAAGCTGTGGTCTCACTAGGCCCAAGGACAGGGGCATGACCACTGCCCTGCTCCTGTTGGACACACTGGTTTTGATTCAGGCCAGGCTGCCATTGGCCTTTTTGGCCACCTGGGCACACTGCTGGCTCATGTTCAGCCATGATGTTTATTTATCCAAATTATGCCCTTTGACAGTCTCTATTACACTGAAAATATTTTAAATCAGGTGAATATTCTCTTTCAAGACTGGAGTTGTTGTTTTTTCATATATGCTTTTTCTCTCAGAAACTTGAGGTGCTTCATACTAACAACACCTCTCTAAAAAAAACTGTAGAACTTTTTGACATATCCGTTGTGAGTCAATGCAAGAAAGTTTCTCAACGAAAACAGAAATCCAAAGTTTTCACAAAGAAATACCAGATCAGAAAAGTTTCTCCTGTGGTAATGCTTTCTGCCTAAAAAAAAAAAAAAAAA
>VWYK01121518.1:192388-213722 GCA_013399775.1 Semnornis frantzii
AAAAAAAAGGGAAATATCAGGTCCCAAAAGAGATGCCTTCACTTTTGATAACTGCAATCATGTAGACTTAAAGTAGCTGACCAGAGATTTTCTTTGTGTGTGTGTGTGTGTACACACTGCTGCTGTTTTTTTAAGCACTCAAACCCACAGATGATTTGAGCCAATATTGACCTTTAAATATCAGTTAAACCACTTTGAGATAAATGAGTGTTGCTACTTGAGAGTGGTGTGAGGCAAACAGCAACCTGGGAATGAGTGGCTGAGTTGGTAGCACAATCAGTAGCAGCTCTGTTTAATGAATAACTACAGGTGGGACAAATGAGAAATACTTGAGCTTTTTTTTTTTAAATGTCTCAGTCTACAGAAAGCAAAGGGGACAAATGGTGACATTTTAGCCTCTTTTCCATTATCAGGAACGACTGCACTCTGGGCTCAGCTTGTCTGGTGTTCAGTGCAGCAGCAAAGCCATAATGAAGGTGATGAAGAGAATTTCTACTGCTGTTATTTTCTCTATTGCATTCCATCATGATTAGTTTTGGATACTGACCACACTTGTTGCTGCCTTCTCCTAACTCTTCTGGGACTGGTCCTCACTCTTGTGGGCAGCATGAGAAATTGGAGTTCCTGTAAGAACTGGGAATCCAAAGCAGTTGCCATTCACTGCTTGTGGTGGTCTTTATGCCACAGGCCTACAGCACACATCTCAGGAGCATTCAAAGCAAATAAGCCATAGATAAATGCAACTTTGCTCAAAGGACAGGAGAGCCTGGACTTTCTACCTGACTCACTTCTGTACTTTCATTACCTGCACACCCTGCCTACCCTAGCTCCATTGCTCCCTGCATCTGAACTATGGGCAAATTGCTGAAGCAGTTGTTAAAAAGGAATGTGTTCTATGTTCTAAGTGGGCAATGGCATCTTTGTTCCAGACTCTGCAAAATTAAGCACTGCTGGAACCCAACGACACTAAGACACAGAACAAACCCAAAAATATCTGGAACTGCAACAGCAGAGAGTTTTTGTTTGGCTGGTTGGTTTTGTTTTGTTTTGCTAGCATTGGATGTTTTCTTCCCCTTAATAAAATGTTTGTAAATGCAATGTGTGATTTTACAGGGTATCATCAATCAGCAATCTATCTGAGGAAGAAATTTATCTTCTGAGTAATGGGTACCATTATGACTCACTGCAGAATTTCTTTTAGTTTAAAATCTCTGGTACAGATTCCCTCAAATCTCTGGCAGAGTCCCCACCTGATATGGCACAGAAATCCTTTTATACTTTATATCTGGTTGTGTAGTGAAATGTGGGAAAGAACAAAGGTGATCACAGGAATGCAATTAGGAAATTAGAACCAAAAAAAAAAAAAGGAAAAGAAAAGAAAAGCCTAGCAGGTAATTTTGTTTGTGAGTAGCAAGTATTATATGTAACTCCTACTGCCATTCATGGTTTGGTTTTAAATTAATTTAAGGTCAAATCATCTTTAATGTGATGTGACATGTGGATAACATGCAAATTCTCTAATGTAATGTTACAAGAATACACATAAATATTTCAAAACTAAGTGGAAAGACAAACATAATTCATCTTGTCTAAACACACATCCTCTTTTCCCTGCACCAGCAGCAGCAGCTAAAGACTATGATCTGCCGTAGACATTTCCAAGAATATAAATCTTGCAGCAGTTGCTAATGGTTCTGTGCCAATGACAGAAGAAAGCAGATATGTAGCTTAAAAAAAAAAAAAATTAAAAATTCTATGAATGCAATGCAAGTTCTGTTTCCTTAAGAATCAAGAAAGTGCCTCTGAGTTATGCCTGAAAGGAAACAATTAATGTCCCAGTATGGAAGTAGGAGTGAAAATATTTTACTACTTGTAGAGGATTAACTACTGCTATTGAAAGGGATACCTGTAACAGGTCAAGTAGTTAGTTCATATATCAAAGCTCTTCAAATCAGTCCTTCCTCTACCATGTGTGCCCAGCTCTCCAGGACCACAACTAGGAGAGGGGCACATGCCAACATCTGATAAAAGCAGTCTGTCAGTGCTCTCATGACCCTCAAAAAGCAACTATTTACACATTGAAGAGTTTGCAGTTCTATGGGAATTGCTAAAGGACACCTGAGCATCTGCTAGCAGCTTACACTGGAGATATGGACAAGTAAAGGGCTGCACACCACAGGGACTGCAAAGTGCTCTTGGCTCACAGTACACCAAGGACAGAAGAGTGATAACAGTCTCCTCTGGATACAAGTGTGCACCATGGAGAGCCTTGGGCTTTCTATTCTCCTTCACAGCTTTCAAAGCAGATGAGGATATTGCAGAGAACTGCAGAACCCTCATCTGTACATTCTGCTAATGTCACAGACTACTTGCACATGCTTCCCAGACTGTGTGAAAGCACAATCGATGGGATTTAGATATCCACCTCCTTCCGAGCCTGCATTCTCCTACACCATTCCTTCAAAGACAGTGCCAAAACAACTACCCAGTACTGGGATGTGAAATTGGGTGCAAAAACTCAGCAGGTGCGAAAAATAACTCAGGTGCAAAACTTTGTCCTTCAAAAGACCCACAAAACTAAAACCTCACCATTCAAATTACACTGCTCTAATAATTTCTCCTACTATATACTCATATACTCCTATATACATGAGCAAGCCTGGCACCATTATGAATTTGGAGGGTTCCATATCTCCCAACCCCAAGCCTCAATCTAAGTGGGAGGAAACAGCAACTCATGCTATTGTGAGGTGCAGGAGGACAAGAGAAGCTCATAATTTCTTCCCAGCTTTTCTCCTAATTTTGCAAGAACTAAGCTGTCACCTACTCCTAAGAGAACAAGGAATATTAGGTGCAGCTGATTAGCACTCCAAAGACAGTTACTTCTTCACTGTGTTTCACTTTCAAACTGTGATGGAGGAGTGATGAGTTATCAAACTGCTCTACTTCAGATGGAGAAGCAGCTGCTGAGTGGATGATGATAATAGGTAGAGAAAAAAAGTATCTAAGTTTGGGGGGCTCAAGTCAGCTATCTTGATAACTCAGCTATTTTGGTTGTAACTAACATGCATTACAGAGGTAAGACTGCAGTTACCTTGCAGTGCACCTCTATTATTGGTACCTTTTATGAATACCAACACCTGAATGCCAATATTCATGTCATGTAACCCATTGCTGCTGGCTGACTGACAAGAGTAAGCTCATACAAAGAAATGTACCTGCAAGCAATTTCCAGAAGAGCAACTGATATAATGTCACAGGCGTAGGCATATACTAGAGATTGGAGATTCACGACCAAAAAAGCAGTGAATATCAGCTCTGCAATCCGTCAGGTTGCACCTGATGGCCACAAGATTTCAGTCAGCCCTAACACATATGTAATCTTGTCATTCAGAATGTAATAAGCCTGAGAAGGATTAGACCCAAATGACAAATCATTCACCCAAAACCTTACATTTGTGCTTTCCCTCCCCATATGAGGTTTGGTATAAATTATGTGCTAGGTATTCAGCAGAAGACAGGGGCAGAGAAAGTTCTTCACAGTCTCAAACAGCATCCGAATGGAAGTCATCTGTTGGTTGGTTGCAATGCAGGCAATCTTATAACACTAGTTACCAGTGTTAGATATGACTACTAGCAAAACAAAGGCATTAGCTAGAAATCTGCACTGAAGGGATGCAGCAGCTTCATATGCTTCAAAATGACCACTTGAATAATCTGGGAGGTCATAATTCTGCTGACTTGGGGTTATTCAAATATAGTGAGATCTAAACCTCTCCAAAGAGTCTGTAACCAGCACCTCTTAGGTAGTTGAGCATAGCACCAAATCCTTCTGTTTTTTAAAGGTTTCTTTCCCTTTCACAGAATCACAAAATCAACGAGGTTGGAAAAGATCTCTAAGATCATAGAGCCCAACCTATCACCCAACCCTTCTAATTAACTAACCCATGGCACTAAGTGCCTCATGCAGCCTCCTCTCAAACACCTCCAGGGATGGGCACTCCACCACCTCCCTGGGCAGCCCATCCCAATGCCAATCTCTCTTGCTGTGAAGAACTTCTACCTAACATCCAGCCTGAGCCTGCCCTGCCACAGCTTGAGGCTGTGTCCTCTTGTTCTGTCCCTGGGTACCTGGTAGCAGAGCCCAACCCCAGCTGGCTACAACCTCTCTGCAGGTAGCTGCAGAGAGCAATGAGCTCTGCCCTGAGCCTCCTCTTCTGCAGGCTGCACACCCCCAGCTCCCTCAGCCTCTCCTCACAGGGCTGTGCTCCAGGCCCCTCACCAGCCTTGCTGCCCTTCTCTGGACACCTTCCAGTACCTCAACATCTTTCTTAAATTCCTGGTTGCATTTCACTTTTTCAGCTCTTTCTTCTATTTACCCTCTGGTTTTCCCATTTTATTCTTTATATATATTTCCCATATATCCCAGTTCATCAGAGCTATAAATAAATAAACAAAGCACAATACTCTCTGATTGCTATTTTATATGCTGATATTCTAAGATACAGTATTTCAGAGAAAGCAAGAGAAAAGTCTGAGCCCAGATAGTATTTGTTCTATTTCTGGGCTAAACACCAGTAGCAAAAAATTACATTACAATAACAAAAGTTTTCAATGATGGTGGAAAAGGAAATATCCAACTTCTCCCTAAAAAAAGTTTTCTGAACATATTCTAGCCTCCTATTAATATTTTTGTGCAAGCTCTTTGGAGAGAACTTAGATGCCTAGGAAAGTACACACAGGCCAGGAAGAAGAATCACACTGGTTCACCTTCACTTTTGCACACGAAGGGTCTCAAAAGTTTCTGAATGTTTTCATTTCTTTAACTACAGAAGAAACCAGCTGTTGCTCTCTCTGGCCTCCCAGCCTTTTGGTCAAGAGTGGCCTGTCCTACAGAGTAGCTGGCTGGAGCCTTAGCATATCACCAGAATCCATAGTTGACAGGCCTAGCTGCTCTTCACTGAAGTGGTCTTGGCTGCTCTGTTTCTCAAACCTGACATCCAAGCCTTGCCCAGCTGTGACCTGTAACCTCTCAAGTTTGCATCCTCTCCCAGGAGAGAACATCTGCAGGGCTCTCTGCTGTGGCAATGCACAAACTGTTTGCTTCTCTAAAAGAGATGGTCTGGAAAAATAACTTTGGGGCCATATCCAAACAGGGAAAAAAGAAACCATTTAAAACAAAGCAAAACATTGCAAAAGAGAGCAACAATGCAAACTTCAGAGCTGAAGGAGACTTTAAAGTGGGTCATTTCTCATGGGGACCTGAGCTGGCCCTCTAACTAACAGTAATAATTCCCCCAAGCCCTTCCTATTCCAAGGAGTAGTCATTCTTGGATACAGTGCTGGACAGCTTAAGAAAGTCTGGAACAACCAAAGCAATGTGACAGTGATAGTATTTTCAATTCCAACCCTGGATACCGTCTGGAAGCTGAGTGATAGAAGGCTGTGCATAGCCAAATTCTACCTCTCTGAGAAGCCATAGGTAGTAGGTCAAAAATATCATAGGAGGATTACGATGATAAAGAGGGAAAGCCTTGAAATCAAACTCTGATTTCAGGTCTGTGGTTAAGCCAGCCTCAAAACTATGCAAACACAACACCAAAATATTTGGGGGAGAGGGAAATAAACAAAGGAGAGAAAGAAAAAACATAAATCATATACTGGGTTATTTGCTTTCTGTTTTGTCCATTATAAATGTTCTACATTAGGACCTTGACTTTTTTTCAGGGCCTTGTCTCTGGGCTTTCTGGATTTTAAAATAAAGGCTCTGCTCAAAGCATCACAGCAGTTCACTTGGACTCAGATCAACATGACAAAAATTTAGCAAGTCTGGAAGTGAAAACAAACTCTTGAAAAAATTAATAGCCTCTTTCCAGCAGTATTAAAAATGGAATTCCTTGGCCTCCGATAGTGTTGTTTTGATATGTCAGAAGCTGTTCCATCAGTCATGTTCTGTTATGTTAATACGTGGAGACGAATCACAGTGATGCGGCGGCAGCCAAGCAGTGTCAAACAGCAATACCTTGACACCAAGAGAGGAGCAGCCCTTCTGGATGCTCAGGCTTTGCCATCTTCTGTTCTGACCCACTTACTGGAAGTAGGAAATGAAGGGGGGTTCCACTAAGATGGATTTTGCTTCATTGAAAAGAGGAGTGGATGTTGAAAGGCTGCGAGACTCTCACCCTCCCGATTTAAAGGTGAGAAGATTTGGGTCATTGTCATGGAGAAGCTGCCGTTGAGGACTGCGGGAAGGAACCATGGGGGTCACTGCAGCACACAAGCACTTTTTCTTTCTCTCAGGGACCACAGGGGGTTCGCTACCTTTAAGGAGTTAACTAAACAGTAACAGTGTGGAATTCTCTCTTCTATTTTACCTAATGGAGTATCAGCGACTGCTGAACTGGAAGAGGAATTACTTTGATAGCACTGTAAGTGACAAAGGTATCTGTAATTTCAACACGGAGTCCAGGCTCCGATCAAGCTTTAATCTCCTTTCAAACAGCTGCAAAACAAGTCCCCACGAACAAAGATGTGGGGTGGGTTTTTAAAAAAGGAGAGTGCCAAAGCAGGCAGAATTGTGATTAAACTCAGCAGCTACTTTTATCTCTCAGTAGCTGGGAGCTGCTGAACACAATGCTCCTCGTGTTACAATAACCCGTGTGCCGCACTGACACCGCTTCTCATTTCAGTGGTGCCTGGCAGAAAGCCTTCCTTTGGTCAGCTCATCAGCTGATTTACATCTGCAGTCAAATCCTCTCCCTTCTCCTTTGGAGGATGAATACATTCACCTGTATTTCCAGTGCTTTTTCTGCCAGACCCAAAGCCCACTTTCCCTCTACCCAATTCAAATCTGCAGTCAGGCAGATGTTATTGTCCCCCTGTAGCAGACATTCCAGGAACCAGAGGAGTGAGGAGCCAATGGCAGAGACTGATGGCAGCTTCATGGACTCTGAATTATTGCACTGCGAGTGTAAACCCCACGCTGCATTTACATTTGGAAAGTTAGTCCTCTTGGACTCACTCCAGGCATTACACAGACTCAGAGGGCCAGATTTAATAAGAACAACTTGGTCAGAACAGCTTAGATTTCCACAAGTACAAAGGGAAATGGTTAGAGATGCAGTCCACATAGCAGCCATGCATTTATGCATTCCCATTCTGCCCCTTTCTCGACTTTGGCAGAAGAACGTGGGGAGGGGAAAAAAAAAAAAAAAAGATCAAAAGCTATGGAAGTTTTGCAAGAAGCCAAGTTAGTTCATAAGATGATAGAACAAAGTGATGTTATTTCCTAAGCTGATGTGGCCTTAAGTGTCTTAAACATGCCTCGAGCTTGCTGGAGGCAAACAACTACTGCAGACCATCCTACTGCTCATCTACTTTTTGTTCATTCATTAGCAGAAGTTTTCCGTGTCACTTCTTACCTAGCTCAGTCCTCCTCCTGCCCTGAAAACACTTTAGTTATTTTGGGAGTACATCTGCTGAATGTGCTCTCCCTGACTCCCTCACTTACCTCAGAGACACACACAGCCCAGTGCACCTTTTTCTTGGATAAAAATGGGGTTTGTTTAATGTTTCCTTAAAAACAGCATTGCTGTGATATCCTTTGCCTGTAGCTTTGCTCTGCTTAATAGAATTACCAGC
The DNA here is from genome assembly GCA_013399775.1 of Semnornis frantzii. Taxonomy (NCBI): domain Eukaryota; kingdom Metazoa; phylum Chordata; class Aves; order Piciformes; family Ramphastidae; genus Semnornis; species Semnornis frantzii. Next base: position 200,030 of record VWYK01121518.1, read on the forward strand.
TGTCACAAAATTCATGTGCTGCTCATAAACCTAACTGAATTTTCTGGACAGCTGTTCATCTGGGCATAAACACATTCATTCTAATAGCTACATTAGCTCTACAAGTTTATTTGTTTGGTTGTAGTTTTTTAACTCAGTATAATTGCTTCTGACACTCGCCCATCAACTAAGTTTTTGTGTGCTGAGAGTTTGCTACTTCCGCTTGTTTTAAGCCAACAAACCACATTTTTTTGGGCAGCAGATGCTGTGACATGATGGACAGTCTGTCATAAACAGATGGACTTGGTCTAAATCCATCCTCCAAAAACCCATCCCATCAAGAATGAAGAGCTGGTCTCCTGGGAGCAGCAGTCAATACTCAGCACATCTTGCGTTTAGTCAGCACGACTGGGAGAATTTCAAACCAAGACTCCAGGTGTGCCAATGTAAAGGGAAACAGCAGCAGTACTGTGCTCAGAATACAGCAGTCCACTTATTTCCACCCATTAGCTCTCTGTACTCTGGGATACTAAGAGCATGGAGATAGAGGTAGGATCATAAGGGAGAGAGAGAGGAGATGGGGCCTGGGCTTGGATCACAAACTCTGTGCTGGTCAGAGAATAATTCAGGAAGTGATCGCGGCACGAGCGAGACTTGTCTCTGCTCATCAGTCCAAAGCCAGCAAGAAATGGCACTCAGTGTTCAGCAAAGAAGACCTTCGTCTCAGTGCTGAGCGAAACAGGGCCAAGTTCATCTCTGCTGACTCACAGGTGTGTCAGTGACTTCCTGAAGCCAATGGCCTCTCACTTTTTCCTGAAGGTCACTGTCTCTCCTTCTTCACCAGATACCATCACCGGCAGACAGTGATTAACTCCTGACCATGATACAGTAAACAGCTTGGCATGCACTCTGTATGGAAAGTCACTGATTCGTGATTCCTTCAGATTCTAGCAACCTGACCATAAACACCCTTCTGTTTGTTCATTTCTTTGGACTGATGGGGGCCCAGAGCGTCTGGGATTCACATCTGAGGGGCTGCTGTGTAAGCTACAAAACAAATTCCCCTGTATTCAAGTTAAATCTAATTTAAAAGTCATTCTTTAATTGAAAGAAGGTACCCTCTCTGTGACCATTTATCCACTTCTGTAACACATAGCACAAGTTCACAAGGTAGAAAAATTATCATTAATAACAATTAAGTCAGCCAGACTGCAACAGAGCCCCTGGGTTGGGATATCTTCCACATAGACCAGATGGAATGAAAGAATGAGAGGGAAAAGATGCAGGACACATTCCTGTGTTCTGGCTCACACTTCTGTGTGTTTGCTTTGGATTCATTACAGAGGCACGTGCAGGTTAAAGGAAAATGAAAGTGGTGAAGTAGAAAAAGGGAGAGAGCAGTGAAATGCAAAAAAGAAACTAAGATGTAAACAGGGAGGATGGAAAACTGGAAGCAGAAAGTGCTGTGAGAAGAAGGTAGCAGAACAAAGCAAAGTGCTAATGAGGACTGTTAATCACTAATTCTGCCTTCAGGTGATACGGGCTAAGCACAGAGAAGAGTGGACAGTTCCCACAGATCAGATCCTCGGCAGTGAGAAGTGGTGTATGAAGCTGTACACAGTCACCAACAGTTCTCAAGTTCTAACAGAACTGATCCACGAGATGCCCTGAAGATGCCAGCAACCTGCACAAAAGCCTCACTGCCTGCTAACCTGCTTGTCAGCACTGATGCTCTCTTCTTTCAGGTGTCCCACTAAAACTGGTAACGGTCCACCAGGTCGGGGAGCTAACCAGGGCTGAACAGCACGGCCCAGAGGTTTGCCACACATGTGTGATCTGACCCAGCAAAGAGCACGGGGAGTGATCCTGCTGCAGCCACCCTCAGCTTTGCATGGCTGGTCTCTTTAGCCCTTCTAGACAAACAGTAGTGGGTGAATGACTGCTGCAAGTTCCCACAACAGGAGACACCACACTCTTTCAAATGGTAAGATCAGAAAAATCAGCATTTCATCATGTCTGTAGACATGTAAGATGTGATCAGTCAACCTGTCTCCGGATGTTACTGTTCCTTGAGAGCTGAAAATCTCTGGGGGGAGAGAAAGGAGGGGGAAAAAAGAATTTTAAAACCCTACCTTTTATTACAGATTTCAGATGTAGAATATTCTAAACTCTTAGATGAAGAAGTACCTTTTACATTCTTCCTTTTAGCTTTGCTTCAGGAAGATTCTGCCCAGCAGGTGGTATCTGAAAAGAGCTCTGCAAATTGCTTGTGTAAAGCCAACCAAACAAGAGTGCTTCTCAGGTATTTCACAGACACTCTCTGAAAGAGTCAGCACAGAAAAGCACGAGTGGGCTTTCCATTATTCCAAGGCATCTACTGTGTTCTGATGGACTGTTGTGACAAGAAAAGGAGGCAAAAATCAATCTGGGCTTTCCATGCCATATAACTGCATGCACGTCGCAGCACTTGGAGGCTGGAGGCTTTCTGTGCAATCTGTAAGCTGCCATCAGCTGCTGGTATTGGCCCCACCACCATAACCAATTTCTCCAGAAAAGATGAGTCTCTGTGCTTGGGAACCAGAACAGAATTTTTGGTTGAAGACTACTAGGATTTGAATCAAGATTCACTAAACACTGTAACCAAGGCTTTCTTTTCTAAACTGCCAGAACTAAATGGCTTAAGGAGGGCAGAAATTCTCCCATGTATGTTCTCTCTCTAATGCAGAGATGGAGCAAATATCAGAGCAGAATGAATTTCACAGCACTTCAGGAGTGGCTGCCACTGTACTTCTGCTGTATTTTACTCTCCAGGAAGCGATAGAGAATCTCCTGTTTTAGCAGTGCAGGATCCGGCAGCCATCTGCACAGTTCCAGAACTGGCTCTGACTCACAGGTGAGAGAGAGGAGAATGCTTTATTCATGAGGTGTTCCAGAGCTGCTTCCATTCTCTTGGGTAAGAGGTGCAGAGCTGTGTCAGCAAGGGAAGCTGCTCAGTAAATAGAGATCTGTGGAAAGAGGCATCTTGGCAGAGAGGGTCCCTAGATATGAATCCTAACAATGCCAGGGGACTTGGCACTCCAATAGCTCCACGGAGGAGCAGCTTGCCTAAAGAATCATCATCTTTTGCACCAAGTTATTCCTAGAGCACTCCTTATCATCTGTGTGTTTGAGGTGTGAGTATCCTGGGAGTCTTGATGGCATTTCATAGTGTTTGTAGAGTGAAGAAGATTCAGCTCACCGACAATTTAAAAAGACCCTGAAGAGGCAGGCAGAGGTGGGAATCATGCTGTCTGTTGCTAGACGCTTTTTTAGGGCTCTCAACAGGATAAAATGCAAAATAGAATGACTGCCTTCCGAAAAATATGAGTTATTCATACATGGTGAAAGATACAGTGAATTCCAAAAGGCACAGAAGGGAGGTCTGGAGAGCCTCCTTGTCTCTTCACTTGGGGAAAGAGAGAGACAGGGGTAGAGAATGTTGTCACTGAGGTAACTGCCATGTCTTCTAGAAGTAGCTGTTGTAGGCACCTCTCTCTCCCTTGATGACACCAGCTCCCCACCTTGGATTAAGCAATGCTCAGCTTGAGACCATTTTCATGTTTGATGTGGTATCCAGATTAAAGGATGGCATTTCTAAGGCTCCAAATACTCTGATATTCTCTAACTCACAAGTACAGTGACAAGCCTACAGAATGTGTATGCTCCTCTTGAGGGATGAAAACACTTTGGCTCCACAAACGCAGTACAGAAAAAAGTGCATTACCATGCCCAAGCTGATGAACTGTATCACCCAAGGCTTCAAGGGCTCTATGTAAGCTCAGGGAGATCAGCATTTCATGTTAAAAATACCCCAAACAATCCTCCTAAGGGTACAAACTGTACTCGAATCTGCTGAGTCCAAGCCTAAGAAGACCTAACCACTATTTATTATGTCAATATGAAACTTTGGAGGCACAGGTCACAGCTTGGAAACTTCAGCAGAACCATTAGCCAAGTTTATTGGCTTGGACTTCTAACTTCAATTAATATTAATACATTAATATTAATGCATAAATTAATATTAATTAATAAGTTATTAATAATAAACAATAATCAAGCAATGCCATCTAATGCAGTTCTACTATGTCTGGCTGTTATGGCACCAAGCCCTTCACTACACTCATTGTTATTTTTTACTATGAGAATTTAATTTTTTTATTAGTTTTTTTCATTTATTATTTTTTCTTTCAAGGGAATAAGAGAACACACAGAAAAGTGTGGTTGTGAATTTTAATTGCTGTGCCTTAATCACACAGAGTAGTGAGAAAGGGCACGAGCCAATACAGTGCAGCAAAGTCCCTCCTATCTAGCAGTTTGCCATAACAACATCTGGGACTGTCAAAACTGGCAGATGAGACTCCATAGGATGAAACTTTGAGAAATATGTACAGTCTAAACTCCAGCTAAGCTTAACCCACTTCCTGCTCTTTAATTCTCAATACCAAAGTGTTTGCAGCAGGTAGGGAGGCAAAATAAACCCCTCCAAACTAGGTCAGAAATTCAGCTGCTGGAAGTCCTGCTCCACTCCAGTGTTAAAACAAAGCAAGCAAACAGTGAGTCTCAGCTATGAAACGTGGGGTTAGCCATTAGCAGAGAGTGCTGGCCTCAGCTCCAGGGGCAGGAAGGGAAGAAGCTGACACTCTGTGGTATTCTCCGAAGAAACACTTCTGTGCAAGCAATCACAGACTGGTAGGGGTTTGGAGGGACCTCTGGGGATTGGGTAGTCCAACCCCACTGCTAAAGCAGAGCAGTATGCCCAGGACCACAACATCTAGGCGGGTTTGAGTCTCCAGAGAAGGGCCCTCCACAATGTCTCTGGGCAGCCTGCTCCAGCGCTCTGCTACCCTCAGAGTAAAGAAGCTTTTCCTTATGGTTCTGTCTTCGTGGGACAACGGTGTGAAGCACCTCGGGGCAAACAATGTCGAGGCAAACAAGAAGCAAACAAACTTCTTGCAGGATCCCTTTGCCAGAGTTTGCATTGATTTGATCAGCTCTAAAAGCATTTCACTGTTCTGTTTCTGCTGCAGGGAGCTGCTCTCGGTGAACAGCGAGCCCTGAATTGAATTGCAGCTGCAGAAATGGCTGCACTCACTCTTTCTATGCACTGTGCCACTTCTTATTTTTTCCATGTTATGTACTGAGCTATACCAAAATTAATTTTAGGACTCTGCACATTTTTTAACAACATTGCAACACCTTAACAGCTGACAACAACACTGTAATTTCATTTCCCCACATTTTCTCAAAATGCTAGCGAATCTAATTCCAAGCCCATTTCCTGCGAGCTGTACCATTCACTCTTTTAGGAACAATACGGTGTAGAACTTTCCATTTCCAGAGAATTCTCTGTAATTCACAGCAGATTACAAACTTAAAGGGAAAAACAACCAACCAACCATTCCAACCAAGCACCAACCCTACAGTAAAGATGAGGAGGAAACAATAAAACCAGGTCCCCAAAGGTATAAAGGCAAGCATTACAGCGACAGCTACAGTTCCTACGAGAGATGTGTTCTCCAGATGGCTCAGCACTGAGGGCAACACTCTGCTGTTCAGATGTATTTCATGCTTCTCCAAGAAAAGAGACCCTGTGTTTCACTCCATTTTTGGGCTGCCTTTTTCCCAAGAGTATCACTCTCAATGTAGGAGACAAACACAATTTGCCCTCCCTCTCTCATGCTTGCCTGCATTCTTCTGCCACACAGCACATTACCTTCATAACTCCCAACCATTTACTGACTCATCGAACATATTGTCAGGCCTCATAAGTCTTGCTAGAAGTAAACTATTTCCTTAGTACTCATTCGACCTTTATTGCACGGATTGGGGTATTTTAACTTTCCTTTAACAGCCTAAATTTGGAGACACTGCCTGCCACTACAGAATGAATCGTTTCTCTACCACATTTCATAGGGAAGAGGTCATTAACTGCTGCAACATTTCAGAGAATCCCAGCATGGCTCAGGCTGGAAGTGACCTCAGAGATCATCCCCTCCAACCCCCCTGCCATGGGCAGGGACATCTCTCAACAAGAGTCAGATACTCCAGCCCTCTTCCAACACCCCCAGGCAGGAGGCAGCCACAGCCTCCCTGGGCAGCCTATTCCAGAGTCTCACCACTCTCCTACTGAAGAACTTCTTCCTCAGCTCCAGCCTAATCCTGCTCTGCCTCAGCTTCAAACCATTCCCCCTTGTCCTGTCTCTAGACACCCTCATGAGAAGTCCCTCTGCAGCCTTCCTGCAGGATCCCTTCAGCTACTAGCAGGAACTCTAAGGTCCCCCTGGAGCCTTCTCTTCTTCAGGCTGACTAACCCCAGCTTTGCAAAAAACGTTAGTACCAAAGCCATAATATTCAGAACAAGAATGCCTTAAGGGTTGTTTTTGTTTAATTGCTCCACAAAAGGTCTGGATACTTTGTTTTCTAATTTTATACTGTAAAAATTATATATATATATAAAGCTGGAAAATAGCTGAATATAACTGCAAAAAAATACTTCTGCATCCAAATATTCTGTGCTACTGAAGTAATAAAAAGCTATGCTCTTTTGTTAGTGGTTTGACCCTTTTCAGTGATTACCAAATACTGTATTTTTCATCATAGAATGGCTTAGGTTGGAAGGAACCTTGGAGATCATCTTAAAGTATGTTAATGGAAGAAATATTTATGGTCTTGTCCTGTCAAACTCTGTAGACATGACAAATAAATACAGGTAGAAGGGACAGCCTGGGAGGTCAGAGCTGAGACAAAAATGCTTGCTGGTGAAGCCTGAGTTTTGAATCTCTATCTTTTGTATCTTGAATATTTCAGTCTTCCTTGCTATGCTTCCCATACATATATTCATTACAACTGCACTGTGCAAAAGCCACTGATGCTGAAATCTTCTGTCTCCAGCAGACACTGCAATCTATTATATGCAATCTTTCCTACTGCTTAAAGTTTGCTCCCGAGACAAACTGCAGTCTGGATATAAGCTGGTACACAAGCCTCAAATTAAATCTATTTTCAGCTGCTTATGAGAGGGATGAATCGAAATCCAGGTCTACTAAAATGCAGCTAAAGAAAGTTTGTTCTGCAAAATGATCAAATGATATCTTTTTATTCCTTCCTACACAACTTTGCTGATACAGTTTCTAACCCAACTTGGTCACAGTTTTGGGTTTTTTTTTAACTTTTGGCTCACACAAATAGTCTATAATAGTAAAGAAATGTATTAATAAGCAGCTGGATTTGGATGTGCTTTAAGCTTTTATTTTGTCTTACGCATTTCTTTTCCTTCTCCATTGTGCAAATTTAAGAGTAAGCCAAATGCTTAAGGTTTCAGAGATGTTAGCCATATAATTATACATCAGAGTATGACAGAAATCACACAGAGATCAGAAGAAAGCTTCAAAAGAGCTCACCTGAAGGAACATAGTTTCCAAACTTGGCAGTGCTTTACATTACAAGACAGTACATTAATAATGTGTCACAGGTGAAGTGCAGGTGAAGAAGTTAGATTGGAGGGTTAGTAACATCATTTCCACGTCCTAGCAGGCAACCGCAGCATCCAGCTTCAGCTGTGCTTGTGCAGCTGCAAGTCAAGGACTTCAGATTTCACAAATAACGAAACATACCCCAAACACTGCTTCTTCCTCTATGTGGGAATGTCAGGAATGAAAGGACAAAGCATTTCTGGTGGCTAACTGGGATACGGTGAAAACACAAAACCGTACCACATATTCCACCTTCTCTTTACTCATAGCCAACATATTAACTCCTGAGGAAAAGTCTTTGCAGATAAAGACATCCCCCCCCTTGGATTACAACTGATTAGGGAAGACAGAACCTGTCCTGTGCTACACCTTTCATGGAATACAGAGGTGGTGTGCAAGCATTCTGCAATGTGGCTATTGTAAAGCAGGCCACAAAGGGGCATCCTCCAGAGGCAGAAATTGATTTTATACATGGTGAGGATGGGTTTCCACCAGCATGAACGCAGACACCTCACCTACTGTCTAGCCCTGCCACACAACCATCACCTGAACGCTCACTTTCCTGTGCTCCCAGGGAATAGGAACCAGGCTGACTAATTTACTGTGTGAAATGCCACACTACCAAATGATCACATTGAAATCTCAAAAGCAAATAGAACTAATCTCAGAGCTAACTCCTGCATTACTGCTTTTAGCCTGCTGCCTATAGTCTGCAGGCTTTGAATGAGAATTGTCCTAGCTCAGTTCTCTAGAGACAACAGTGAACTCTTACTAATTTGGCAGATATTTATACTAAAAAAAAAAAATTTTTTTCAAATTGCATGCAGTGTGTGCCTGGGTTTCAGTGGACCACAGACAAATTTTAAGCTCTATGAATCTCAGCACAATTTTGACCTACTTTAATCCGAAATGGTTTTGTCAGGTCAGTGGAATGCTAGTCATTTACCTCAGCTATAAAATGCCGAGGGACAAAACTGGGCAAGAGCTGTGAGGACCTTCAGTAAGTACAGAGAGGCAGCAAGCCACACAGGCTGCCCAGCCTTGCTGCACTTGGAGAACAAAGAGCTTAACTGCAGACGTTTGAACATACTTCAGAGGTGTCCTCCGAGCAGCTGGAGTGAAGAAACAGGGAGCATGTCGGTAGGAATCAGGGGACAACACTCCTGTGGAAGAGTCCCTTCCCCTCAGCCCCGTTCCTAGTCGGAGCATGGCAGAAGAGCCCAAGGCGAGCTGCTAGCCAGCAGTGAGGCATGTGTGGAACATTTCTCCCACCACAACAAGCCAGCAGTGCTGTCTGGCTGAAAGCACTCCGGCAGACACGGTGGAGTTTTCCTGTTATCTGATGCCATAGCAACAATAAGCCATTTAAAAATGGTAGTAAGCAGGTAATATATTATCATGACAGCTGTGTTAAGTGACTGCCTCTCCTGTGTTATGCTCTTGCCTTTACACAACAATGTTAAGATGTTTTTTAACCAAATTTTCGGGATGAAAATAACATGGTGTCAAAATATTTTTTCTAGCCAATCAGCACTATTGAAAAACATCACTGAGCTTTGTGTTGCCATGACAACTAGTCTCAAATGTTACAAAACTACACCCAATTTACTTGCAAAGAAGAGTTCCTACAGGAAAATCGGTTCACGTAACGTGCCAGAGCGTACAAAAGTCCTGGGTGTGATGTGTGCCCACGAAAAACCCTGGCTTGTTGCTCTTCTACTTTTCTGCATTTCTGTGTCCTGCAAGAACTTCTCACATCCAGTGGGAGCAGAAGGTATTCTTGCTTCTCTGTTTTAACAAGACATAGATTTAGCTATGAGTTGTTGACTACTAAGTAGCTGCAAAACCTCTAAGCACAGGAGCTTGAAACTGTTCCTTATTCTCTACTCGCAGAGCAAGTGCAATTTGTCCTGGATGGACACCTGCACAATTAAAAATTAAAAAGAAATTATTATTCTGTAGTTTCCCTGCACTTTTCCTCTGGCTGTTTGAACCACCATTGGCAGCTGAGCACTCAACTTCCTTGCTTCCTCTAAAGACAGCTCATCTTGTGATGCCAATAATTTGCGGTTAAGAAAAATAATCCCCTTAATACACTGGCAGAGACATAGCAGAGAACCCTTCTGCTATGGGATTAATGATTTGCTATCAAATCTAAAAGTCACTCAGATTAGTGGCATAGTGTGATTAGTGGAATAAACATCATCAGAGCATTATAACCCAAACCCTAAATTTCATTTATAGTGGATTTGCAAATAACCAATTACAATTTACAATCCATTTACAATGGATTACTGTGTACTTTAAGAGGGATTTTTTATCAACAGTTGGACAGAGAAAAGGGGAAAAAAAATTTCCATGACTATCCCACCTACCCTGTTAGTAACAAACTCTTTAAATTAATGATGGTAGTGCGTAAATTAAGTATCCTTTGACAATTAACTGGAACTTCTAATCAAGTAGCACTACCCTTTCTCAGTAGCAGTGCTATATGCATGTTCAGGGACTGTAAGAACTACAAAAGGGATGGGAGAAAGGGGGGTTACAACCTGTATGAAGCGAAGCGGAAAGCCAAGGATTTCAAATAATGATTACCTTTGAAACGGTTACAGAATATTCTTCCAGCTCACCTTTCTGCAGACATGCATTCCTTTTGATTAAAAAAAAAAAGGGAATTTTAATGTCACTACCAAACGGGTTCAAAGTCGGTCAGAATCTTGGTTTTAATTGGTTGACATAACCCAGGCTGGTACTTCACGACGATATGGACATCAAATCAGAAATGAAAGAGATGTCAAAGAGTTGCGCGATATTCCATTCTTTATTAACAGACTTTATTACGTCTGTCATTCTTCTGACCTCCGCTAGCAACATTAAAGAGTAGTATTTTTCATGGCTAAAATAGAACGAGGAAGCTCTGAATCTGTGAGCTTTGTCCAGAGGCTCATTTCGTGACTGGCATCGCCCTGAGTACAGCAATCAGTCTCTGAGAAGGCGTCTTCAGAAAGTGCTGCTTCCATTCTGCTCTGCCTCAGGTACGCTGGGAAAGGCTGTTGAAAGCCCTGCCCATGCTGCAGAGCAGCACCTCAGAAGAGCCATTCCAAATGGGTTCTGTGCAAAGCATTACATGAAAAGAGTATTCCCTAATCCTCACATTCTCAAGTGATTTGTGGGTCTAGTTGGCAAGTTCAGGAGAAAGACAACTCCATGGCGAGAAGTGGGATGCAGTAAAGCACTCTTGGAGCAGTCTAAATGAGGTCTGGAACAGAAAACGTTTCCCTGTATTGATTTCAGTGCATCTTGCAAGAGTCATCCCAGTCCCACAGAGTGACCCTTAGGATGACAGCACACATCAATCAGGGTGACTTGGCCATACCATCAGAAGTCTTCCAGCCTAAAGCACCTGTCAGTAAGTGTTCTTTCAGACAGGAACACTAAACCCCCACACGAACAACCCAAGAGCAGCTGAGACATGGATTGTGCCTGGATGGTTGAGAGTAGCACCAAAGCAAGCCTCCCCCAGAATGAAGAGTTCTGAGGAAACGGTTTTGTTTTCTACAGATTCAGAGAAGAATCTGCTGCTTGACATCAGCATGGCTCCTGAGTCGGCCTCTCCGTCAGATGTGCACAAGGCCCTGGTGCTCACTCTTGGCAATATTTTTATAACCTGATTAAGAAACAGCATTAGTTTCTATTTAAGGCATATGGTCCCCAAACGGTTCGTTATTTACCCAGTAATTAACTACCAAAACAGTGACTGTGACTTAGCTAACTATAACCATATGTGCTCCACAGATGGAAGGAACAGGTGAAGAAGCCTCAGCATGCTTTCTCACGCGATGGCAGCGTTGGAGAACGGTGGCCTGAGCTTTGATACTCCAGAAACTGAAAGAATTGAAGTGAAAACAATTTGAGAAGTTTTGGCTTTTTTCCTAACTGCTTTAAGTGCTTTGGATGCCAATCCTAAACTAGCTTGGCATTTCCTTGTTCAGATGCAATCTCCCAAGAAATGAGCCAAGTCAAGTACCAAGAGCAATCTTTCAGCAAGAGTTCCTGAGGTGCTCACACTGCTCTTTGGCACCAGGCTGGAGAACAAGGTGAGCACACTACTGACTACTGCTGCAACAGGAATCCCCTCTACCAGAGAACTGCAGGGGAAGAAGGTCTTGAGCCAGAGAACACTAATTAGCTCTGAATAGATTTTTATGTGCTTTGTGTACACCCTTTATGACCCCAGTAAACTGTCTTGTTCTTGCGGCAGAGTTCCCGTTTGCAGTCTTTTCTTTATCCTGAGCCTGGCACCTGCAGGGTTCTCTTCCCATGTCCTACATCTTGTCTGAAAAAGGTCATGCCTGAGAGGTCTTCTCAATGCAATGCATGAGTTGTGAGGCCAGAGTTGTGTGTCTTAGCCATCCTTTCTCCTGCCTGCAGCACCAGTAGTTCCTGTATGGAAGCCTTCCCATACAGCTGACATCAGCTTTGGCTTTCTCTCTAACTCGCATTGTGCTTTGCTCTTTTTCAGGTGTAAGAAACAGAGGCACAGGAAGTACTCAAAATGCAAATCCACCACGGATTTACACAAGAGTTTAACGGTGTTCTTTGCTACTTGATTTTATTGCTATTTCTCTTCTGATAAATGCTGTCATCGGAGGTTCTTTGGGGGAATTTTTTGAGAACTGAGCTAAATTTTCCCCAGTGTTCTTCATTCAGTTCATTCATTTTACTGGGTTAATGATTTCAGCAACAAAAATGTCATCCTTCTGAACCTCCTATGGCAACATGGCACCTGTTCCCTGCCTACACTGCCAACAACAAATGTGGGTTTGTGTTTAGTAATGTTACCTGAAGCAATGCGTTGGCCTCACTGCCTGTAGCAAGTCATGCCAAAGTCACAAGAGAAATGCTTGTTTAATGCTCTTGTCTTGTTTGGATCTCCAGTCCAGTAAATGCCCCCTCAGAATCTGAGAAATTAACTCACTGGCTAGCTGATCACATGCTGAACAGAAAAAAAAACTCCTGGAAAAATTACAATTCCTACTGTTCTTTTTCAACCTTTTCAGGAGGTGTTCTCTGCCTTCAACAATACACAAGCAAACAACAAACCTTATTAAACCTCTTTTATGTATGAGCCATTTAACTTCTGCGTTCCTCAACTGATTCAGCCTCACCTGCATCCCTTGGCAAGACACTGAGACAAATTAAACATCTTCTGGGAGGCAGTTTAATGTATTCTCATCTTTGCCCTGTGTAAGACTTTTACCACCTTCTCACAATTACTCTTGGGGATAGGACAGGAGCACAAGGAAGGGTTGGGGAGCTTTTTGTCTCTACAAACCCCAGTGCAAAGCTTTTTTCATCAGCCTGGCCAGACAGCCTAGTCTCTATCTGCCAGTACCTAGGATTACATTTCAACTAGAACAATTAATTGCCAGAACTGCAACCACACTGACATATAAGGAAAAGCCAGATGCTCCCTGAAAAATTATACATGGGATCACATTAACTGCTGTCTGCTGCCCAGAACTGTGCAAAGAGCTGGGGAGGACTACTCACTGCAGTGATTGCCTAATGCCATCACCTTGGAGCTACCTTATGAAGCTTTTGGAACACAGATGGAATTCTGCAGAGGCACAAAAGCACACACGGAATAGGCTGAAAGGAGCTTAATGCAGAAACAAATGTTTGGCAGTGCAAGACAAAGTCTGAACAGCTTTTTGTGCAAATTAAGCACTTCTCAGAGCTGATTAATGCTACATTTGTGGAGAATTCATAGACACATTCATGAATAAAAATCACTTGCTGGACCTTGGTCTAGGGTACAGCAGCAGAAGAAGAATGGAATCTTCTGGAATGTCATTTGTTAAGCATCTTCCACATTTATCAGGCCCAACCTGAAGTCACTCTTCTTCCACCTTTCTCAGGCCTTTAAACACAGCCAGACAATTGAGAGAAAACTGTTTCAATTAGAGCAATTTTTATAGGCAAGTTATAGATCTCTGAAACCAGGAGTTTATAAAAGCCACACCGAGACAACTGCGATGCAGCTCCGCTGTCATAAATCAGTTGCTTCTCCTGCAAATCAGGTTCCATAAATCAGAAATTTAGAAAGCAAATTTCAGCTCACTTGTTCATAAATCAGCTATACTCATCAGCACTAGGAATAATATTTTGACAATAAATCACATTTGGGGAAAAAAAAAAAA
>VWYK01121518.1:213745-341737 GCA_013399775.1 Semnornis frantzii
AAAAAAAAAAAAAAGCCCTGATTTAGTTCACTTAAAAATTGCTTCAAGCAGTATTTCAGAGCTTTTGCCTGTGAGCTGCCTGAACACACCCAAGTGTAGTCAGAGCTGGTGTGCAGACCCAGGGTGGCAGCAGCCTCCTTGCAGTGTGAGATGGCTCTGGATGTCCACACCAACTCTTAGCAGCCCAGGAGAATGTTTTGTAATGTTAATAGCAGAAACATCTTTAAAGTAAGGAGAGTGGCTAATGCTCAAAGAGACATCTGAAACTTGATTAACACCCTGGGTTCCTGCACACACTGTGTTCCTGCTTCCAAACCCAGTGTTGAAACCCACACATCTGCAGCCCTCCACATCTAGTGTCTGAGCAGGAAAGGGAGCTACCTGCACAGCCTCAGCAAGGCCTCTGCAAACCTGTCCAAACAAACACCTCCCAAGGCAGCCAAGGACAACAGTGGGCATGGGATGCAAAGGGAAATGCATCCACCAGGGTGAAACAAGAGGTTGAAAGACAGAAATATGTTGTTGCTACTTTGGGCTCATTAGTTACTTACCCAGCTCAACGCTACAGCTCTTGTAACCCCATCTCTTCACTATACAGCTCTTGTAACCCCATCTCTGCACTACACAGCTCTTGTAACCCCATCTCTGCACTATACAGCTCTTGTAACCCCATCTCTTCACTATACAGCTCTTGTAACCCCATCTCTGCACTACACAGCTCTTGTAACCCCATCTCTGCACTATACAGCTCTTGTAACCCCATCTCTTCACTATACAGCTCTTGTAACCCCATCTCTTCACTATACAGCTCTTGTAACCCCATCTCTTCACTACACAGCTCTTGTAACCCCATCTCTTCACTATACAGCTCTTGTAACCCCATTTCTGCACTACACAGCTCTTGTAACTCCATCTCTGCACTACTAGCCACCATTTTCCAAACGTTTTGCCTTAAACATTCCTGCTCTTAACACTGTTGTTCCCTTGGTTTGTAGGAACAACAGGCATGCACTGACTTGATAACTAAGTTACAAACCAAACTCAGCCCCTCTCCACCTACTTGCATTTCTGGTGGTTCAAATGAGAAAATACATTAGTGCCATTAAAAACACATCTCCAGATCTCCCAGGAACTGTGTGCCTGCAGACTGAGGTGCCAGGTGTCACAAAATGCTTGCCCTTGCAGAGCAGAGTCCAAAGATGCCAGCCACTACCATTCCCTGAGCACTACAAATACAACTAAATGAGCAAATAAAAGGTGAGGGAGATTCTGTGGAGACATTTATCTTTAATAACAGGATCTTGTGCAGTCAGTCAACAACTGGGAAGGCCTGATATATTCCTTTTGCTCCAATATCTTCTTCAGAGACCTCCTGCACAAGCCTGCACTGGGCATAATTTTTCAAAGCAGCTATCAGAAATGAGGAATGCAGCAATGCCCACCCCGGGCAGCCTGGCCTCCTGCTCTGGAGGCAGTGCAATACTCCTGTGAGATTGTAGGCTATCACTTACAAAAGTGGCATAGCCAGAAAATTAGTACCCAAACCAGAGAAAGATCAGGAGTATCATGGAGAATGCTCATGTAACTGGGAGCTCAGACAACAAGACTGGGATGAAGTTCTGAGTTAAACAGGATTTGCATATTGGATTTTTGTGTTGCCAACTAGCCTGGCACTTTCCATCAGAAAAATCCTTCCTTTTTTCTCTTTAGTGGCTTTCAGACATGTGGTTGAGATTCTAGTATCTGGGATGTGCTTGCAAGAACATTTCCTTCACAGCATCATCTCCCACGTTTGAATGATCTCACCTTCAGAAATAGCTGAAAAGGGGGAGTTGTAATGGGGAATATGAAGCAAATCCAATGCTATAATGCAATGATTATGGAGCACCCATGGCTCGCTTCCACAATAAGCAGTTTTGATCACAATGCTGATGATCTAAAAGGTGCTGCTGCTTATTAACTGCTGAGAACCTCTGGTTTTGCTGAAACTCCTTCCTGGCGCAGTGTTGCATGGAGCATGCAGACAGGCAGATGTGGAAAAGAAGCAAGCCCTCTAACAAACAAACGTTGGCACAGGTTAGGTTCATACCAAGTTTTACAATATGTTAGCAGTTGTGTTTGTGCCTTTGAATCATTTCAAAATATTTTGAAATGCTATTGGAATCCCTGCCAAGCAATGCATGTGAAAGACTCGCACAGTCTGACAAACTGTAAAAAAAATAATTAAAAAATTCTGAAGAATAACCTTTGATTCCCAAGGGAATTTGTAACTGTGCAAAGGAAATTGAAAGTATTTGATAGCTATTTGTAAAGAATTATGCCCAGGCTTGTGGAGGATTTTAATAGCATGGTATAATGTAGATAAAATATTTCTGCTATATAGGTATTTCCAAAGAATCTCTCAAGGATTCTTGACCAACCTCCAGTAATTGAAAAGATTATAAAACTCTTTCTGAAGTACAATGAAAAACTGGTTAAGGTAGCTCCTTCCTCTAACAAAGGTTAGATTGCTCCACTGCATATCACCTTTTGACTTCCCAGAGGGGGCCTCTTTGGAATAGAGTGCCTAAATGAACCAAAGTTTTCATAGGCATGAGGAGAACAGGAAGAGGATAACGAAGGAGAGGTAAACTCACCAAGGTGGTAACTTGACTTGAGTTCATCTTTTGTTCTCATACAGATGATTATTTTTGCTGCCTTACTCCTCCAGGGAATTAAAGAAATTAAATACAGTTTGTAGAGGAGAGTGAAACAAAACACGGAGAGACTACAACTCTCTGGAAATCAGATATTCACTTCCCCCCCCCCATACCTCCATGGTTTTATTGTCTAGGATAAAATAGGCTTTTGAGATTTAATCCACAAACAGGTAAGAATTCCATTCTGGAAGTTAAATATTAAATTATAAATAAAACTCTGAAGCAGATGCAACTCACCTCCTCTGAATGTGAAGTGGGCTAGGTAAACACTGGTAAATGTTATGTATTTCAAAACACACAAAGTTTCATCAAGTTAAAGCTGTTTCACATTCTTTGGCTCCACTTCCAAGGCAGTGTTGCTATTCTAACTAGCTGTATATTTGTTTTAATATACAACACTGAAAAATATCATCTTACTTCTGTTATTTGCCTGAAGGAAACTCATTTTGGATATGAAACTTCTACACAATATTTACTGTTCAACTACTGCAGCTTTTATTAAATGGGGCCAGAGAGGATGCTGAGGGATTTAAGGAGAGAATTAATAACAACCATTGCTAATTTCAGCTTATGCACTACTGCATTGCAAAAGCAAGGATGAAGACAGGAAGCCATGGGTAATCCAATTGATACTAAACATTTTGAAGCTATTAACTGCATTTGAGCAAAGCATTTTTAAAAAGCAGGCTACATAGTTGAAACCAGAGACATAATCCATCAGAGAGAGCATCCAAAACAGCTTTTCCTTTTCAGTTGCAGTGAATGGGTGCTAGCAGGCTGCAGATCTGTCCTCCTCATCTCAATGAGAGCTGCTGCCATCTCAGTGGGATCTCCAATAGATAAAGACAGATGAAAACCAACCATAATTCCCAGAAGCTCAAATGATAGACTTTGATTAACAATTATTTAAAGGGAAGAACTTTTTAAGAGCTGGAACAAAGGCAGGACTGCAGGACAATTCATCTGGAAAAGACCTGAGGAAACCATTCTGTCCCACCTCCTGCTCAAAGGAGGTCAACTCATAGTTGAGATCAAGTTGCTCAGAGCTCTAGTTAGTCTGGGTCTGAAACCTCCAAGAAGGAAGATGACACCACCTCTCTTGGGCAACCTATTCCAAGGTGTGACATTTGAGCTAGAGTTCTAGCTCAGACATAAAAAAACGCAGAACAGAGACACTTAGAAGCGGAAGCTCTGAGTGGAGAGGTGAACATTCTAGGGCTAGGCCATCTAATGGCAGCAATGGCTAAGTTAATACTGCGTTGGAGCATCAGGAGCTTTATGTCTGGAAGCACAGCTTGGACTTTCCTCTTGCTGCTTCTGCTGCACCCACTGCTATCTTCCCCTGCCTCTGTTTTGGCTGCTGCTGCTTTTGCTGCTCCGCCGCCACCTGACCCCTTCCCCAGCTTCCTTCAGGTTATTATATTCCTGTAGCAGTTTATTCTGCTTACACTGCTATATTTAAACTATAAGAAATACAATTTCCTTTTTTCCTGACTTAGGGCAGGGATCTGCCCTAACCTGGCACACAAGGCTTGATTGTCCTCACGATAAGAACATTCTCCCTTAAATCCAGAAATCCAAGGACCATCATTCAGATAGGAGGACCACAACTTTGCAAAGCAAGGTATGTCTCATTATACAATCAGCCAGGGTGAAAGATGAACCTTTGCTTTAATTTCACAATTTAATTAACCAGCACATTATTATAATACCTCTGCACAGAAAACATGAAGAGAAACCCTGAGTTATTGGAAATCCATACCATTAAGATCTCTGTTTTCAGTACACAGGGTAAATGCACTCTTAATTCAAGAGGCACATGCTGAGTTCAGATCAATCTCTGCTGACTTTATACAACAACTGTTTTGATTTAACTTGGCCTTACCCTAGAGTTACCAGGAATTTAAGTGGAAAAAAAAAAAGTTTCAGTGACCACCGGAGAACATTTTAGTCAAAACCAAGAGCTGCACAGAGTAATGCAGGTATTTCATCAAAGGAATAGGAGACTCTATAAATGCCAGCAGGGAAAAATAAAGTTGGGTCACTCAAGTTTCAGCAGTGCTCCTCACCATATAGATAATACAATAATAAAATCTCTGTATGTAAATAAAATGTTGTGTAAAATACATTTAATGGACTTTGGGCATCTACATTTCCTACCCAACCATTGTCTTTGTTCTTCATTCTGTCTGAAAAAACAAAGTTCAGAGCAGAAAGCCAAAGTAAAAGCAGATGAAGAGGAGAGGGAGACTAATTGGAGCATTCGAAAGGCATCCAGGCGTTTGCATCATATGTGGAGTTGAAATGTTCTGGGGTTATGAAAATATTGATGTGAAGAGAAAACATTCCTCATGCAGTGGTCACCACAAAAGTCCTCCATGATTTTTCCTAATTAAAAATGTTAATATTTTATTTAAGACGTGCAAAGAACCCATAATTGGTAACTTAAGTGAATAGTAGCTGCTAGCTTCATTGCAACTTCATGATTCCTAAGAGCATCCTCCACACACAGCTCTGTGCATGGATGCATGTTTTATATGCACCTTCTGAACCATCTCGACTCATGGAACTGGTAAAGCTAAGTGCCCAGAAATCAGTCTGTGGCAGAATCACATTGTTACTGCAAACTCGCATAGCCCAAATCCTGAAGAAGTCCAATTCCGTCACCACAGGTGGGTTTTGCCCACAGGATCCCTGCATGACTGACTCCAGACTATTTAGTATTTCCTTGTAGCTCACCACACAACACATGTTCTCATTTCCTACTAACTGCTTGCAATCAGAAAACAAAAAAATCCACTTCAAGCAAGGGAACAGTTTCTCTCCTAAGGTCATCTCTAATCCTCATCAACGTAGTGTCCGAGTGGATTACAAGTAATCAGTTCATTCACGCTCCCAGCACTCTCACAGCCCATTTTGGAACTGGACTGAAGCACAAGGTCCTGCAGTCAGTGATGTCCCCTCAGTTCCTGAGCTGCACTTGTGGAACCTGGCTGCCTGGCAGTGCTACACAGCTGTTCAAAGCCCAGCTCCCACTGCCTTCTGCTGCAGAGAAGCCCACCGTGCAAACCAGGGGAGCAGCCCAAGGCAGCAGGTGGCACTGCCTTTTAACACCCCTTCTGTGAACTGGGGGGAAGGGGCTGCTGCTCAGACGCACAAAACACCTCTTAAATGCGGCCCTGGAGAGCAGTGCTGCTTCAGATCTTCACTGCTCTGCACCTCCTATCCCTCCTCGAGTCTCTATGCCTGTGCCACCTCTTTACACTTCTGTGTTTAAGGCAAGCCACTCCCTGCAGCAGAAAGAGTGCAAATTCCTTCCTTTCAGTTCTTATACTTGAGACCGAAATAGTCTTTCATGTTTAATGGTTTCAGAAGGCAGCAGACAGGCTAGCAAGGAGGAGTTTGGCAGGAAGAGAAGGTGCTTAACACACATTCATTTTAAAAAAAATGTACTTTTCCCTCACCCTTAGATAACAAGTCTGGGACTAAATGTACAAAGATGTGCCAGCAAAACTGTACAGGACTCCTTATAGGACCAGCAAGGGGCATGTCCCTGCACTAGAATAGATGTATTAGCAGGATCTGAGGTCATTCTGCAAGCCATGACATTTTCTCTCCATGATTTCAATTTCATAGCAAAGTAACACCATAAAATACCTGAAAATGGTGCAGTTTCTAAATTCTCAGAATCAGATATCTGTCATATCACCCTCAAGAATGTCAGACTAAAGCTTTCAGAAGTTGTGACTACTAACTTACTATGGAACCTGAACACAATTAAAGTAATTAAATCCTCCCCCCTTCATATTCCATGCAAGGCTTTTTCAAAGATCAAAACACAGTAAAATTCTTGCAAGAGGTTGAAAATCACTTTCTATAGCAGACTCCTTGCCACCAAAACCAGCCAGTGTGCATTTTAAAGCCAGCTCCAAAGATGGAAACCTATCACAGAAGGTGTCGGGTGGTCCTGACAACAAACAGAGCTACAACTCCTTTACAGCACTACACACAGGAGTCCTGTGGCAGCTCTGTGGGTGATTCCACACACAGCTGTGTGCTAAGGCACCACAACTAATGGCAGAGAAGCAAAATGAGAAAAAAGTATGATTTGTCTTCAACTATGTATCTCAGCAAGGAACTTCCACAACCTTGGCAGTCTAAAATGGTGGAAAAGCAAACAACCCACAAGCATCACAAGCTACAAAACTTCAAGGGAATCACATCATGGCTCAGGTTTGAAGTGACCTCTGAGATCATCTACTCCACGGGCAGGGACACCTCTCAACTAGACTCAGCTGCCCAAAGTCTCGTCCAGCCTGGCCTTCAACACCCCCAGAAAGGAGGCAGCCACAGCCTCGCTGGGCAGCCTGCTCCAGAGTCTCATCATCCTCGCACTGAGGAACTTCTCAGCTCCAGTCTAACCCTGTTCTGCCTCAGCTTCAAACCATTCCCCCTTGTTCTGTCTCTAGAGATCTTCATGAGAAGTCCATCTGCTGCCTTCCTGCAGGATCTCTTCAGGCACTGTCAGGCAGCTCTAAGGTCACCCTGAAGTCTTCTCTCCAGGCTGCACACCCACATCTCCCTCAGCCTGTCCTCACAGCAGAGCTGCTCCAGCCCTTGGGTCATCTTTGTGCCCTCCTCTGGGCTTGCTCCAACAGCTCTGGATCAGCCAAAAGTGTCAATGTTTATTTCTTTCTACTAGCAAGCCAAAAAAGAAACAGGAAGCAGTTTAAAAAAGAATTTTTATACTAATTACACATCTGCTGTTGGTTATTTATAATGCATAGGAAATCTATAACAATATATAATGCATTATAAAGCTATAGGATAAGCTAATGCAAAAAGCACACAGAAGAACTACAAACATGGCATTAAATGACCTAAAGATCACCATCATCTTACATCTATACAATGCTGAAGAGAGCTTGGAGTCAACTTGGTGGTAAAAGTCCTTTTTGGAACAGATAAATCTTAAGTATTGAAAATCAGCTCTGTGAGTTTTGTAGCAAAGCTGTATAAAATTGAGTGCAGTAGGTGGCAGGGAGCTATATTAATTCTTAATGGTTCTAATGACCATTAGCTGCAATTATGTTAGAAGCCTTAATGAAGGTATAAAGGGTAGCCCAAACAGAAAGAAAAACACACACTAAGACACCTGTGTGTAGGAAGTGTCCTCTGAGCTGATTTTGCAATCAAAAAGCTGCACAGCACTGCAACCTCTCATAGTTTTGGCACAAAATCTTCTAGTAGAGACCTCCAATCTGTAAAATCTCACTTCCTGCACTGGTTCAAGGAATCTCAGCTTTTATTATTTAAAAGTCAGGGTTTAGCTACTCTCATCTTAAATGAAACCCACTCTTGGGTGATTTGTCTTTCCCATTCATCTTTCCAACTACTACCTCATTTTTCTTCTCTTTTTATGCCCTGTTCTCACTGAATGAAGTATTTACAGTTGTCCCCTGGGACACAAACTCTCCATGTCTGCGTTGCAGACAGTCCCCAGCTCTGTGGCTGCTCTTTGCACTGCGCTGACACAGCTTTCAACCAAGCCTCTAATTACATCTTGCTGCTTGCACTTCAGAATCAATACTTGCTTTATCCTAACTGACCTGTCAGCCACTTCTGACACCCATCAGTCACTTTCTTTTTCATGATGTCTTTTCATTATTAACTTCTGTATTTCAGTCCTCCACAGATGTTCTTCAAGCATTCGCACACCAGTGTCCTGAGGGCAATGAACACAACTCCAGATTTCATCCCCACTTTTTCTCTGTACCCTGCCCCAGGGTATTGTCTGAACTGAATTCTCTGCTGCCCAGGACGACTACAGGCCCAAACTCACACTCCTGTGGCAGCTGCCAGCTGGAGTCCCATCGCCCCCGCATAGCATTTCCTTACCTGCATTATTGTTTTTACCTCCTTAAGAAAATCTCCAGCTCTGATGGAACTTTGTGGATGTCCAGGCAAAAGAGCAACTCCAGCTTTTCTAAAGCTGGGCTTTCATTCTTGCCCAATGCTTCTCCAAAACCTTAACCTTTGGCAGACACTGTGGTTTCTGTCACTGCTCCTGTTAACCCCTTGGTTCACACTGTCCTGCTAGACAGACCCACAGCTCAGGCACATACTTTTTATGACTCCATTCTCTCACCATTCACAAAGCCTTCCTGACTTTTCTTCATGGCCCTAAATACAAACCTATCTTCATTAACAGGCTGAGAATCACTCTCTAACAGCAAGAAGCCTGCTAAAATGGGGAATATTAAGGAGGATTAAATTATTCTTACCCCACTGCTCCATGGAGAGGCTAATTTACAACGGAAATAGCACTCCTTACACAGAGGGATCGCTGACCTTTCAGAAGTTCTGCACGTTCCCACTTTTTTTTCCCTCCTCTGATTAAATTTTGAACAGGAATAGAAAGATTGTCATGATGCATGAGAGCACAGAAAAACCAGTGGAGGCAAGTGGCCCTCCAGTACAACACAGCAAATAACCCAAACCCAAACTAAAGCAATACCTGCCACCAAACAGATCAGATTCCCCTCAGGGCATGCTAATTCCAAACATTCATTTTGCAAATAAAGTGAGAAAGTGTAAAGCAATACTTGAGCATCACCATAGGGGATGTGGATGCCAGCCCTCTGTAGGAGAGAGCCTACTCTGTGCAAATAAACCATCTAGATCTCACCATCACTAAAAGATATCATAATGTAAATGACCAACAGCAATTGCAAAGTTCTCCTCCAACATTACCACTCCCATTCCACAACCTCACACTGGTTTTGAGATTTTCTTTTTCCTCAGCAGACTGAGAAGAATTGAGGTTAGATGGATCTATTGTTCCACCAGCCCCATCCCAAAATCCTAGAATGTTGGCTTCCTTTTGTCAAGAAAAACCTGAAATTTGCAGGAGGATCAGACATTTTCCATTAGAAAAAAGTAATTTTTCTAAGTGTCCAATTTCCTCCATTGACAAATTGTAAGCAAGTTATAACTATGACTCAGAAGATAAGGGGAACATATTCAGGGAGGGCTGAAATCCAAGGGCTGGAGCGGCTCTGCTATGAGGACAGGCTGAGGGAGCTGGGGGTGTTCAGCCTGGAGAAGAGGAGGCTGCCTCCTCCCTGGGGGTCTTGAAGGCCAGGCCGGGTGAGGCCTTGAGCAGCTGAGTCCAGCTGAGAGATGTTGTTGCCCATGGCAGGAAGATTGGAGTAGATGAGCTCTGAAGTCCCTACCTGAGCCATGCCAGGATTCCTTTAAAACTTTCTAAAAATAACCTGTGCTGCTGCTTATCATACCAGCACTAAAATACAAGAAATTTGGATTGCTACAAAAACAAAAGAGCAACCTGATGCTTTTGCTGGCTAAAATATTTCCAAGTAGTAGCCTAAATTATCCTTTGCTGACCATGTTCCAGTCTGCCACCTTACAGCGATGGCAAGTTGTACTGGGTGGGATCATATAGTACTGTGAGACATTTCCACCCCAGCTCATGAATCAAAGCCCTGGCACTCTATAGTGCAGATCAATAGTGTTTTTGAAGAAAGACCCTATAGAATTGTATAAATAATGAGCATTTAGTGGATTGTGCAGGCAACAGAGAACAAATTACATTTTCTCCAGAGAGGTTTTTAAAACCATACCTCAAACGTGATAAATGTAATGTGATGGAAAAGACTACAAGAGGAAGAGTGCGCAGCAGGCAGCGGTCAGGAACTGGGAGCCAGGGCATTCGCCTTCTGCCGCTTCATGCAGTTATTTCATCGAGGCATTATCTCTTGCTGCAGGAGCAGTAGGTCACAGCTAGCATTTCTCAAGATTTTACAGATGGCAGCAAACCAGAATCACTTATTTCTTCCCTTTTTTCCCCCAGTAAAGGTGTTGATGAGGATGTTTTAGCACACTTGTCATTCAGCAGGATGCGCTGCAGGTGGAGGATGGAAATGTCTTCAAGTCGTTACGCACTGCAGCCTTTGGTCCCAGAAACTGCTTTTGTTACTGAGCTTAACCTCCTGCTCTTGGGCAGCAGGCCTGGCAGGGACATGGACATCTGGCCAGCTGCCAAGTCTGTCAAGGTGCTGGGCAGCACCTCGTACCTGTGGTGGCTGAGGGTATAGGCTCAACAGCCTTCCTCGCTTCTAATCCCAACAGCTCTCTGCGGTTGCCGGCACTGCCACTGGGAGATGTTTGGGACACACAGGGAACAGGCACAGAGCTTGTCCTTTCTGCCTCTCCACTAGCTCACCGGCCTGATGGCCTTCCTCTTGCTTTCCCTGGGACAAAAGGACCAAGCCTTGACCTTGCTTGGCTTCTTTTCTCTCCTCTCACAAATGATGCAATATTCCAGCAAAGGAGGAGACAGAAAGAACAGAACTGAGCAGTGACAGGGGAAGAAGTAAAACTCCATTACTTCTTGCCGGCTAGAAAGGTCAAGTAGCAGTTACTCGTTAGTCTTGAAACAGCCCCTTGAATCACAAACACAATCAAGGAGCCTTGAGACATCACCCAGGTACTATAACCTAGAGCTAAAGAAAAAGTGTGAGACTGCGACCTTGGCAGTAATCTCTGGTTTCAGATTTTTAATACAGGGTTTCCCATACAGCCATCCCAACATACCTGTAATATTCACCCCTATAAGCTGGTCTTAGCAAATTCTTACATGCTCAAGAAGTAATGGAATAGCTGGGAAATAAAGACTCCTCTCCTGTTTCAATAGTGGATACTGGCAGTTGTTAGACTGGAAACACAGGAGGCTTCTTATGCTCCCTTCCCTTCTGTCGTTTGCTCTAGAAATACAAGATCACGTCCAAAAGGGACAGGCCACAGGGTAATAACTGCGTGAGGCTGCTACTTGCTGCTTTCCAAACCCACCTCTTTGTCTCTCCCACTCTGCTGCAAGCCTCTCCCCATTCTGCAGCAAGACTCCTGGCCCCCATTAATCAAAGCCAGGTTCGTTAGCAGTGCACACATTAATAGCTGACCTCCAGGACAATCTGCATAAGGTCAGGTTTTCACATGGCATTTGGAAAGAGCTCCATGTTCTCTCTGAGCATAATTCTGCTTCAGAAGGCTTTAGTGGGTTATGTGAGGCAGGCAGCCTTACTGGAGTTGCTTTTCAGAAGTATGCTGTCAATCCAGCCTGCAGTGTCTTGCTGGTTTAAGTGCTGCCAGGGAGGTTCAGAGTAAGTAATGGGTGCCTTTCTGTGCCACCATAAATCAACACAAATAACGAATAAAAATAATGTTCCACTTCACGGAGTCAAAGTTCTTTATACTCTTCTAATCAACTGTAACTCAGAAAAACATGAATGCAGAGGACAACTCCATGCCTAATGCCATTGGAAGATTTAAGTGGGAAAAGACCAGTGGTGGCCAATAAACAAGATTTACCTGATTGCTCTATGGCACGGCTATTTAATGCACATCTGTGTTTGGAAGCTTAGAAGCAGCAGGGAACACAACATTCCTTTCTTGGTTCTGTCAAGGTCACGGTAGCCTTTATGCTCTAGACAGTGGTAGCCCAAAGTCCTGCAGTTACTTTTAAGCTGCCGCAAAACATGGCCATTAATTCACCTAAAGGAACACCTCTTCCTTTCGTTTTATTTCTGGAAAGAACTTAGCCTACTTGGAGGCTGCAGTGAGTCAATAAATTTCATCAGTGGTTATAATCTCTTCGCATGGACTGGGGAAAAGAACCAAAAAGAAAAAAACACACACAAAAAACCCCAAACAGACAAACCCCAATCACATAAAGCCAAACAAACATCTAAAAAAAGACAAAGAGAAGCAGTAAAGTGAAGGTGCTAAATCAGTCTTGCACTTCTGCCCATCTGCCTGCCTCAGGGAAAAAGGCACAGTGCTCAGTTCAGCAGTCCTGAACTTTGGTGCCTTTGCTTTGCCAGCCAGGGTAACTCATGGGATCTTCTACTCTGGCCATTTAAGAAAAGATGTGAACATGAAAAATTTAGCAACTTCATGAATTTTGAAATCCATAAGATTAAGATCCATATCCACCTATGCATAGAGAGAGCTATACATGTAAGCACATGGAGAATCGCAGAATGGTGTAGCTGGGAAGGGGCCTTTAGGGATCACAGAACCACAGACTGGAAGGGACCTCCAAAGATCATCCAGTCCAAACCCCCCTGCCAGAGCAGGCTCACCCAGAGCAGAATGCACAGGAATGTGTCCAGGTGGGTTTTGAATACCTCCAGAGAGGGAGACTCCACGACCTCCCTGGGCAGCCTGTTCCGGTGCTCTGTCACACTTACAGTGGAAAAAATTCCTCCTCATGTTTAAATGAAACTTCCTATGCCTCAGTTTCCAGGCATTGCCCCTTGGCCTGTCATCAGGCATCACAGAGAAGAGCCTGGTTCCATCTGGATCATCTACTCCAATGCTAACACATAGCAATGAAAATATTGAAGCAAATACTTCTAGTTCACCTGTGCAAAGTGCCAAGGTTTACTACTTTTCTTCAGGCACTTTTGACACAATGAACAATTTACTGGCCACATACCGGCAAATGCAACTAACTTTCTGTTTTAACAATAGTTGTCTGCCAGTCCCAAAAAGGGCCAATCCAAGGACTGAGCAGCTGAGTGCTCTCCTGCCTCCCCAACTGAGAAACACTTCTCAAGGGGGCAGTTGTGCTCAGTGCTAGTCCATGATACGCATGAGACCAATACACTTCTGACACTTTCCTGTTACGGGAAAGGAAATGGAAAGATCTCTTCAGTAGATAAATAGCAAACAAGCATAGGTGTGACAGCACCCAGTTTAATGAAGAAATGCAGGTGTAAAAGAGGTGCAGACTCAAGGACTCAAACCCTCTGAATGCCACCAGACCAATGAACTGGCTGCTCTGACTCCTTTGCCTGCTGTGCAAACTGCACACACTTCTGCAGCGCTGCAGGCAAAGCTTGCAACAGAGAAATGCGTGGAGGATACCCTTTGGAGCTAGGTATTGTTACAGACTCTCAGCAACGACTCTCCGTGCCCTGTGGCAGAACTGACTGCACCACTCGTGGAGCACTGACCATGCGTTTGATTCTTAAAGCTGTAACTTAAGCAGGTGCCACATGGAGATGGTCAGCAGCTTACTGGAAATTGAGGCAGGTCTGTCAAGAGAGTCTGTCTCTGCACTCCTGCTTTTTAGGACTGTCAGCAAAACAGGAAGTCACATTTGTTTAATGGAAAATGAGCAGAAAGGCACCAAGGAAGCAGTAGGGGAGTGTCTTCATTAATGCTGCTATTACCAGAACACTACTCAAAGAATTTGGGGATTTAATTGTGTCCTGAATAATTTAGTTTATGAGAACATGCTCACAAACATACACAGAGGAAAAAAAATCCCACCACCAAAGAAAAGATGAATCAGAAACAATACAAGCAAAATAATGCACAGGAAATTCTTACCATTGTGGTTGCATTGGTTTTGATACATATTTGCTTTTTCATTCTGAATAGCCTACAGGACAGAATAACATACTAAAGGGCAGAGAGGAAATTAAACAGTTATGCTGATGGGCAATAAAATTCTGTGTGGGAGACTAAAGTTCTATTATTACACAGAACAAGAATGTTGTTTAACCTTAAAAAAAAAAAAAAATCCAGCCCAAAAGCCCAGCCCTAGAATACCTCATCTCTTCAACAGATCTCGGGTCTGAAAGACCTTCACATTCTGTTCCCAGCACGAGGTCCAGATCCCTCATCAGCATAGAGTACTTTACATCCATTATAGTCACTTTATACTACATTAAGAGCCTTTTGTATTTCTAACTAACAGCAGTCAGATAAAAAGAGAAAGGGGAGGGGAGGGAATCAAATCTTCCTGAGCTGATTAATTTGCTGCATCTGTTCCAAGTTACTCAAGTTGAGAAGTGAAAGTTTGCCAATGGTCTGTTAAGATTGGAAGTTGCCACAATCAGCACACAAAGTTGGTGTTCTATCTCTGCTAGCTACACTGGCTTACCAGTGGAAACAAGGTCCTGCAATTAAAGACACCCCTACAGTTCTTCTCTACCTCTGACTTCATCTCTTCCTTCCTTCTTCCAAGCAGTCCACCAAGCGGGAACAGAGCATCTGGAAATTCACCTGTAATTTAACAGTACTGCTATGGTCCTACTAGCTGGGCAAAAAAATACTCTTTCTAGTATTGCCAGGGCAACTATTCCAATGTTTTAGAGAGCAGTGCATGTAGGCAGGGAAAGGTTTCACCTCTCAGACAAACATATGGCTCATGTTTTTGAGCGGCGTCTCCCCTGTAAGCATTGAATGCAGCATCCGCTGCTCCTCGGGGTGCAGTAAAAGTCAACACAATCTATGTGGCTTGAGATTAATAATGGACAAACAATAAATAGTCTCCAATTACTGTTACATTTCAGAAATATATTATTTCAGGAGATCCTTCATCACTTGATGTTATGAGAAAAAAAATAAAGATGCTTTAGCGTGGAAGGAATGGAAGCATAACATGCATGTGGTATGCAGAAGAGTTAATATACAGTAACTGTTATATTTAGACATTAAAAAATTATCTGCTTAGTACAGGTAACTAACCAAGTAATTATACATACATATTTAGGTTGGACATTTAGCTTTCAAGTTAATTACCAGAAAAAAAATTAACCTGGGGTGTCAGCAGGAAATTAAAAAAAACCCTGATGTGTTAGAAACACAAAGCAGAGCAGTCTGCTTCAAAGCTCAGATCAATTTAATTTTTTAATCACTCTCTCACACATTCATTCTATTATTCATACTCATAATGAATTCATCCCAGGATGCACTTGTGGAAGTGCTGGGTGCTGAAAGGTTGGCATGTTAGCTGTGGGAAAGGTGGGAAACACCTACCTCAGAAAGCAGACACCAAACAGCTCAAGAAGGAGTTCAGCCCTGCCCATCTGAGGGGCAGGCAGCTCGGTGCCATGCTCTCAGGTCCCAGCTGCTGTGCTGCTATCAGAGGGCACACACACTCAAACCTTTCAGCACTGGAAATGTTTCTGAACACTCACACTGTGTCTCCTAAAGCGAGTCAGCTGCTCATCCTGCACACTTCTGCTTCTTGGGGTACAGTTTCTTTCCCCTTGCCTGCTGGACACAGCACAAATTACACTGATTCTGAGGACACAGCCCTGATGGTAAGTTTGCTCCAATTCCTTTGCTTTGCTGTTTCTGTTTGGAAAAGATAGTTGAGATATATCTCACGACCCTTTCATCTTCCAACTGCATTAGGATTTGAAAACCAGGACACCAGGTATGTCAATCAAGCAAAAAGACAGACTAATTAGGCCTTTAACCCAAAGCAATCTGCTTTAAGTGACATTTACTTTCAGTCCCAAGATTCTCATGCAATGTGTTTATGCAGCAATTATCTCCTTCCTCCCTTTCCCTGCTTATATCCAGAATTCTTAAAATCACATGCCATTGTAGGCTGTGCTGGGCAGTCTCAAAGCTGTTCTGAAAGCAGCTGAAAGAAAATAATGCCAAGGAAAGGCTGAATGCTGACAAAAAGCTTCTCTGCACCTTATCAAGCATAGTTTGTAATGCGGATCATGCCTTGGAGTTTGTGTTTATTCCCCAGACAAGTAGAGATAGCAGACTTCCACTTTGTGCACACAAGTAGTCCTACTGTCCACTAAGAAATAGTTCAAGCTTTTGTAGCATTCTTTGTCTAGAAAGTTGTCCTTAAAGAAGAAGGGGAGTGACTATTGTCAGGATTTACAGACTGCAAATATCAGGTTTTGATTTACCTGATTTTGCAGTAGAAGTATGCTCAGGTCAGCGAAAGCAGATCCCTCAAAGATGTGAATCAGGAATTTGCAACTTCTGATCTTCTTATTAAAAATGTTGATCTCCCAAAGGGAATATAAATAAAAGCTTGGAGCAATCTGAAAATGAAGGGAGATAAATGTAGTTAATGAAGTCTGGAAATAATTTCATTTAATTATCACATTTTATGTTTCATCATTTATTCATCTTGTCAACTAAGTGAACCAAATTATCACTTTTTCCTTTTTTTATTTAGTCTTAAAATATTTTTGGCATGTTTCTGCAGGTCCATCACAGGTGGTTATTTAGTTTCAAAGCATTTATTGAGCAACTAGATGAAGACTGATGACAACGACGTGAAGAGCTTCAGCATTTGCAGTCCTGCGTGTAGTTCTGGAGCTCCCAGCACAGGAAGGACTTGGACCCACTCCAACAGTTCCATAGGAGGCCACCAAGATGCTCAGAGGCTGCAGCAGCTCTGCTATGAGCACAGGCTGAGAGAGTTGGGGCTCTGCAGCCTGGAGAAGAGAAGGGGGCTCCAGGAACTACTGACAAGGGCTTGCAATGACAGGACAAGGGGAATGGGTTTGAAGTGGCAGAGGGGAGATTGAAAGTGGATGTTAGGAGGAAGTTGTTTGCAGTGAGGGTGGTGAGACACTGGCACAGGTTGCCCAGGGAGGTTGTGGCTGCTCCCTCCCTGGAGGTGTTCAAGGCCAGGTTGGATGAGGCTTTGAGTGACCTGTGCTAGTGGGAGGGGTCTCTGCCTATGGCAGGGGGTTGGAACTGGCTGATCCTTGAGGTCCCTTCCAACCTTACCATTCTATCATTCTCTGATTTCGCCCCAGCCTACTACAAAAAAGCAGGAGACGAAGTCATCTTTCACTGGCATCTTACTTACTACTCAGTGCTTGTGCAGAATATCTTGACAAAGTTTCAGATGCTTGACCTGTGAGCTCTTTGGGCACTGCTATTATAAAATGAACTAGAAGTCACAGAAGTCTGTGTTCTCCTTAGCCATGCCACATTCTCCTGTACACTTTGAAAGGCCTTCATCTAAAGGAAAGAAACTGTGGCCATTGTAGTGCCAGCTCTGCAAATTCCTCTCTGGAGGAAGGAGGGTGTAGAGGTATCAGCTGGGATGTTATTTCACAGACTGGTAGGTTATCTAGTGCAGAATCTGGAAGACCAATGCCTGATGTGAAGGCAGAGTAGGGAACCCACCAGGGACTAGTGGTTCCCTTTGCACAAGTCAGCATCACTGTGCCAAACATTAAGAGGCCAATACAAGGCCAGAGGCCTCTCAGCTCCATTTCATTCTCTCCAAAACTCTCTCACACTGTCACTGCAACAGAGCTCTTAAACTAAGAATTTCATCTTTCAACAGATTCTTGATTGAAACTACGATGTCAGTGACTGCTCTGGAGTTTGCATCCCTCCTTCCAGTGGGTTTGAGTTTAAGGGAAGGCAGCACATTAAACTTCAGAGTACAGTTCTGTCTCACTGAAATATGTGGCTCAGAATCTAAGGTCAGTGCCCAAGACGTGAAGGTGCCTGCTTCAAAGCTGTGATTAAAATGCTGCAGATGCACTACTGCATGGGGAGCACCGAAGGGCAGACGTGGGAAAGGTGCTCCTGAACCCTCAGAAATGGATCTCGAGCACTGCAGTGCACTGCAAGAGGGGGGAGGGGGTAACAGTTTGCTCACACTGCGATGGTGCTGTAAGGAAAATGTAAATACATGAAATCAGAAGAAAGAGGAATTGCTTTTAGCATAGCAAAAGCAAAAAAAATGTCTCTCACTTTCTTTGCTATTATCATCCCAAACTGATTTTCTTGAACATTAAGGTGTGGGTTGAACAACTAGTCCACTCATCCACTAGCATGTGAGGACACAATCAAAAGGAAATTGAGAGTCACTGAGTCATTATCCACAAACAGACACTGAAGTGTAAACATTATTATCAGGGATGTCTAACATGCACATTCATTACTCACACAACCAGGCTCAAGACTAGTTCAAGAGATACTAGCAGTGGTTATTGTGTTGGCTTAACTCACTTGAGCACTTCTGAAAATATAGCCCTTATTATTCTTCAGAGTCTTTCCATTTCATAGAAGAAAACCTCCTCAGGAACCGAGGGGCTGAATCATTCACTGCACAACAAAATCTGACAAACAGCAAACTCCTCTGCTTATACAGTGGTGGATAAAGCCAGGTCATGCTGAGGTGAAGGCTCAGTATTCTGTTGCAATAAAATAAAGGCAACACTTAGGATGGCATTCCATCCCAAAGAATTTCAGGAACGATTCTTAACCTTCACATTTTGCTGGGAACTCGTTTGGACTATGTGAATAAATTCAGTGTTTCTTCCTTCTTGCATTTCCTAAGAGAAACTTTAGATTGGTATTGGTCTGGTGGAGAAGCAGAGGCTGTAAACTAATAATGGGTATTAGTTTTAGAGGTATTTTGGATCTTGCAGCTTTTAAAGTAACAGAACTAGAAGACCAGAGAAACTTGAAGGTGAAAATGGGGTCCTGCATCTCATTCACTCAACAGTCACATAATTTTAGTTTTAAGTATTGAGTTACAAGAAAACTGATTCTTAAAATGCCAGCATAGAGGACACATTCAGCACCAAGCCAAGAAAGGAAATAAAAACATATAGATAATCATTTTTATCATTTGAGAATCAGGAGACTGGCAGGAAAGATGAATAACCAGAGCTCTTTGTGTAAGATTCCAAAGATACTCCTCACATTTTGGAAATAATTACCTGAATTTTCTCCAACTGACAGAACAAGCTGCAGCAGTTTAATTTCCCTCAACTGTGCCAGACACACACCCGACACCCAAGCATTATATTTCAAAGAATTTTAATTAAATCTATATAACCAAAAAAAAAAAAAGTTTCACATCTTAATTGAAAAATTGCCAGCTAGAGAACTGAGACAGTCTGGAAAGCACTGAGATCTAATTGAAGAAAAGAATAGATGAGAATATTTCAAATGGTCTCACTAGTCAGCAACTGGTGTAAATACTGCAGTTCAAACAATGGCATTTTAGTGATTAACAGAAGAACTAATTTCAATTCTATTGCTCCTTTGCCTTGAGAATTATGCCTCATCTAGGAGAATCCCTGAGTGAGCACAAAACTTTCATCATCTGCTCTCCCAGGCTGGAAGGCTGACTTGATCCAGGCACTTTGCACCAGGCTAAGGCGGGAGCCTAGCAGTGGCACCAGGCGAGCAGCTACCTCTGGTCACTTCTGCAGCTCTCCCCTGCAGCAGTGGGAGCCACCACCTCCCCAAGGGTCCTTTGGAAAGCCAGGGAAACGACTGGCATTTCTGGTCAGCTACAGCAAGCTCATGCTGTAAGCACAAGGCACTGGCTGAGATTTTCTCCATGATGTGAAATGAAGTAGCTAAGTTCTAAGTTTCCAACACAGGAAACCTGCCAGGGCCAGATGGAAATCTCAGCTGTCATGAACAGAGGTCATTCTGTCCTTCCAGGCACCAGGTACTCCTAAAATCTAGCATACCACCCAGACAAGTTTATCATGCCCAGGTTTTTTAATAAGGAGCTGAAATGATTTGCTGCTGTTATATATTATTTTCTTGTTATTGTCTTGTCTTTGGTTCCTCTTTTTAATTACAGAAGTCCATCAGAGATGCCCCTGAGGTAGAGCTGATAACCTAGGTTTATACTTCTGAAGAATTTGTTGAAGGGAAGCTTGGATAAGCCTTCAAGGGAATCTTTGATAAGCCTTTGTTCTTTTAAATTACTTTATCATAATGCAGTGTTTTCAGAAAGGGCAATTCTGCTGAATAAAGAAAAGGTTTCTTGATGACACCTTCAGAGTAGAGCTTTAATGGAACTGCTTCTCAAGTAGTTTTGCAAGGTGTGTTTAACCCTCTGCACCTACCCATAACCAGCTCTAATGGCCAGAGGTGCCTCATGGGGACAGCTCCTGCCACAGAAGCACACAGGAATCTCTCTTCTAGAGAACTCTGATTCACATTTCTTTGCACCTCTCTTACAGAGAGATTTCTGTGTGCTTCTGCAGTGGACACTGTCCACCACTAGACACTACAGGGTAGTTTGCAGCATTTCTTTTTAATCAAACACAAAACTCAAGTGCTGTTTTAATGAGCTGAGATAAAAACCAAGCAGCAATGACAGCTCAAGTGCTGATGAAGACAGGTATGCAAAATGGTGAAGAAAACTGGAAGCAGTCCCACAAGCAGTGGCAGAGTACATGAAAGAGTGCATTTAAAGAACAGCAAAGAAACGTTAGCAGAAACACTGGAAAAGCTACTTCTGCAAGAAATAACCAAGTCATAGCTGAACCTGGTTTAGACCTCCAGAGAGACTAAGCATGCTGCTGAAGTACCTCTCTGTCCCACTGTCTGTGATCAGCTGCATGTGAAACTGGAAGGTCATTCTTAGATTAGAGGCAGTTTTCCATACACATCTCTTCCTCTTGGCAGGTACCTGCAGGGACCATTGTAGAGTAAGATAAACTAGAGTGTGACAGTTGTTGGGCTGCCAGATACTACAGCTTCCAGTGAAACCAGTGTAACAAACTAACCAAATAAAACCTGAACGAGATGGAAATTCCAGACACAGGATAGAGGAATTTAACATTAGTGCATTTTGCTTGCCAAGGGGAAGAGTTTTCTAGGGTTCTGGTCTCCAGGGCTACTGGTGTTGTGTGCAGGGGCTTGTGCTGACATTGCCTACCTTTAAGCCACGTTCCCTGATGAAGTCCTTCACCAAAGGCTGCCAAGGCAATTATGCAAATGTGAGAAGACAGGTCCCTGCATGGAAAGCAACTGGTGGAGGCAGGAAACACAGACTGGGAGATTTCAGAATAAAAGGAGAATAACGTGGAGGTGGTGGTTGCTGTGCTGGGGCCTGCAAATCATTTGAGGCACAGAAGAGGTGGGTAAGAAGAGATGTGGCCCATAAATCATTTGAGGCACAGAAGAGGTGGGTAAGAACTGGTGGTTCTCTCCCTTTCAGTACAGAGCTGAGAAGGCTTCAGAAGGCAGCAGCATCTGCTTGGTTCAAAAGGGATAAAAACAAACCAACCAACCCAAACCAAGCACAAAACACCACAAACAAATGAAAAACAACCAAATCACAGAAAAGCTTCTTCACAGAAGTAACATAGCTGACCTCTGGTACTTCTCTGGAAGGATGCAGTAGTACACATGTTCAAAAAGTTCAACTTCTCTTTTCATAAACTAAAACTAGAACTGAACTGAAGGTCAGAGTTTGGGTGGTGAGATCAGGTGTAAGACAGATGCTAGCAGATGCTAGCAGGTGTGCTTGCTCTGCCCTCCCTTTTCCCTAGACTTACTCATGGATACTTTCAGAGGCAGGATGTTGGATGGCTTACACTGACATCCTTCTGGTTTCTAGGTTTATTTCTAATATTTTTGCTTAAATCATATCTCGAGCACAATCTTTGCTACTCACACTGTTTTGTAGCACACAGTCTGCAATTATACCCCAACTACTACATAAAGCTCGGGCAGGGTAAACACCATAGGAGGATAACTTCCAGTCCAACTCCACCAACTGTGGTGAGACACCTGAAACAAAGTACAATGCACCCAAACCCATAAACTGTTCTCTATGTTCTGCTGCCAATGGCCACATCCTTTGTCTCAGCCTTCACTGAGATTGTTTTAAATTGCACCAAAACTTCTCTACAACTTCACATCCATGTCCATGTAAATGTGAGAAATCCCTGGAGGCATAAGGGATCTGTGAATGACTCCTAACTCAGATCCTTGGGTTCCATCAAAAACCTGAGGAAAAGCTGGTCTCAAATTGCTTTCTGTGAGACCTGAAAAGCCCTAACAGTTCATTTTAAAAGAGAAGGGAAACAGTTCCTGTTAAGAAATGAATTATTTGCTGGTCACTGACAGTGATTCTATTCACCTGATGCCAGAACACCTGCACGTGAGATCACAGCATCTCCTCTTGCACGTGCAAAGAAGCGCAAATCAAAGTTCTCTCCCTGTCCTGCTATCTCACATATGAAAGTAGAAGAATGGATTTTGAATACCCACTGGGTCAACAGATAAAAAAAAAAAAAAGGCAATTTGTCTACATAAACCTCTCCTGTCCCTCCTACCACATATTCAGCAACACAAAGGCATGTTACTAATTGCAGCCCCAAGGAAGCCTTGGTGTTGGCATGAGGGGAGCACAGTTTGCACTTAGCACAGATTTAAAACACTCACCATATGTTCCCCTGCTTTTGAGCATGCATTTTACTTCCCCTCTCTCCCCAGTCCTCTGTCTACAGCTCCCCTAGTTAGCAAGCTGTATCATAACTTCTGTTTGCTGGAACATTTATCAAAGAAATCCCATCCTGTATTTCATCTGAAAAGAGGAGAGGGAAATGGTCTTGGTGTAAAACCTTCTGTTAACAGGTAAGAGAAGATAAGAGATTGTGTCCATGATTGTAATTATCTATCACACAGTCATCGGTAAAGTACCACATCAAAGTCAGGAGGGTTTGTCTTCGGTGTAAACTTAGTATTTCACCTATTACTAGTTTCATAGTCTCCTCTTTCTCCCTCCTTGCCCGTATGAACACACCTGTTAGCATGTGAAGAACCTAATAATGTTCTTTTCTGGCCTTTCTGATAAACAACTAGGAAAAGAAGTCAAGGGGCTTCCTTGCAGAGGAGGAGAGTGTAACACTCTGCAGAGGGCACCCTCGGTACAGCTAGAACGCAGAACCACTTCCCAGCTGCACCTCCCCTTCTCCATGGCTGGAGCTACACAATACCACATTTGCAATTGTCAGGAGTGTACAAAAGGAAAAAGGCTTCTTCTGATGGCAGCA
This sequence comes from Semnornis frantzii, assembly GCA_013399775.1. NCBI lineage: Eukaryota > Metazoa > Chordata > Aves > Piciformes > Ramphastidae > Semnornis > Semnornis frantzii. The sequence continues at coordinate 237,081 of VWYK01121518.1, forward strand.
CTACAATGCATGGTGTAGACCTGTGAAAGAGAACAAAGTATGCCTCTACAGAGTGCAGCCTCTTTGCTTTTCAAATATCATCAATGCTCTTTTGGCTAATAACTCATCAGGAGTTAATTTGCTGCTGAGAACCACATCCCAATACTAAAGACATAAAGACAGTGTCTGTCTGCTATTGCTGGGTTTATTCTATTTTTTTTTTCCTCTGTATTGTTCCTTTGGAAGCTCCTGTCTTTTCAGAGACACAGGAAGAAATTCCTGCACTGAGAGGAGGACTGCAAGCAAACATGGTTACAGCAGCACATCTCCTATGCAGCACAATATTAAGACTTCTCCCTGCTTTAACAAGGGGTTCTCATAACCAGGAGAGAAGCTGCTGTCTACACTGGAGGTGCAAGGACAGGCTGGTGCCAGTGCTACCCAAAAGCCTGTTCTCTGTGTACTGTCTTACTGCTCAAACCAGTCATACTCAATGCATTCTTCTTTCTGCTGACACAGCTATTTCTTCTCCAGCGCTGACCTGTTTTACGCTGAGTTGTTTTGGGTTTTGTTTGCTTTTTCTCTCCCTCAGAACCATTTCTGGGCAGCTTCACAGGTGTTTTGATTGCTGTTGTAACGTTTGCACCACTGCACCATTGCTGGCCTTTGCGAAATGAGCTGCTGGGCTCCCTTCATTTCCTAACAGGCAGGTGTGCACCACTTGAAAAGAAAACTTTGCCTTAGCTGAAGGAGCCCTTGAGGAATGCACACTGTGCTCACCCATGGGTAAAACACGCTTCAGGTGAAGTATTTTCAAGTGCTGTGGCTGGGGGGCCTGAACAGAGACCCTGGAAAGCGAATGAACTCTGGCAGGCAGCTCTAAGTGACACTGGTGGGTGACTCACGCTTAGGGAAGGCAGAATTTCAGCAGGAGTGTCTGTGGAGACAAGGCTGTGCTGACACAACTGCAGCCGTGGCTGCACAGCAGGAGTGCTTCTGACCTGGGGAGGGGAGCATATGCAGAAGGCACAAAATGCTGGGAAGCTTTCCCTTGCAAGCTACTCTTAACCTACAAACACTTCCCAGGGAAAGGGATGCTGTCCTGCAACAAAGCCAGCCACCAGGGTGGTACATTTGCATCCTACACTTCCTTGGCTGGTTATAAGATCAGGCCCTCTGAGAACAAGGAAAAATGTGAAATTAATCAACTGCTTGTGATAAGGCAGCTTAGGGATGGGCACAGTATCATCACTTGCCATTAGGAAAAGTACCAGCCAAGAAACATGTTGCCAATATTATTGACAACATTTATTAAGAGCATTGCAAGCTGAATCTCTGAATTCAGTTAAAATCTGACCCTTCTTCCAGAAATGGTCAGGGCAGAGTTTAATAGCCCTGTAAAAGTACTAGGAGACACGAGGTGGGATGAGCAGCAGTTCCCCCACGACAACCACTTAGTACTGTGTGGTGGGACATGGAGGCTGCTTTTGTGCTGGTTTGAGGCTAACTGGGAGCCCCTCCTGGGGACTCTGATTTCTGGGAGGGGGATTGTGTTTCTGTATAACTTTTAACTTGCATATTTCTGTACACAGCTGTAAATATTTTGCAATATATTGACAATATCTGCTTGTACACTGTGCTAAGCTGTGACTATAAAGCTTCATTCCTAAACTTCCAGCCAGCTGAGTCTAGTCTGGGTGACTTTCACAGAAGGGGGGAGGGGGGCAGGTAACTCCCAAAGCATCACAACTTTATAGTGACTGTTGAGCATTCTGAGAGGAGCTAGCGCTACCTTGTCTTCTTTGAGTGTGTTTTTCTCAGACCCAGGGAAAGTCTCTTGTCATTACTTTATGACAATTTCATCATGTCAGCAAGTATTTTAATGCATGTGTTCTAGCTAACAAAGTAGAACACAGTTGTAATTCTGGGGTTAGGATAATCATAATTAAAAACACATTAACTGATCATACCAGCCACACATTCTAAAAAAATACTCTGCACCATGATTTATGAGCTGAGGTTTGCCAGCTAACATGTTTTGAACTTGTGTGACTTGAAGAAATGCTGAGTGGTTTGGAATACTGCCCCAGCTGCTCAAAATAAGGCCCAGGGGGACCTTAGAGCTACCTTCCAGCACTTGAAGGGATCCTACAGGAAGGCTGCAGAGGGACTTCTCATGAGGATGTCCTGAGACAGGACAAGGGGCAATGGTTTGAAGCTGAGGCAGAGCAGGGTCAGGCTGGAGCTGAGGAAGAAGTTCCTCAGTAGGAGGGTGGTGAGACTCTGGCACAGGCTGCCCAGGGAGGCTGTGGCTGCCTCCTTCCAGGGACTGTTGAGGACCAGGTTGGAAGAGGTCTTGAGCAGCTGAGTCTAGTTGAGAGGTGTCCCTGCCCATGGAGAGGAAGTTGGAGCAGATGAGCTCTGAGGTCCCTTGCAACCTGAGCCATTCTGTGCTTCTATGACTCTAAGAAAAGGAGACACCTAAGAGCAGCCACTAATAACCCAGATTTCGTGGCAGGCTGAGCACTTTACAAATGTAGATTTTAAAAACTGTAATTCCATAAACACACAAAAATGTGACTTGAAGCCTTCACAAGAACTGACAAGTAATGTACCCAGAGATTTCTAACTTCCATTAATAAAATCCACTTTTCTCTATTTTTTGCAGCTCCTGTTGCAAAGTTTTCAGGAAAGGAAAATACTTTGTGTAAAGAAAGCTGCACTTGAAAGCTTGGGATTTGGTTTTGGAGTTCCAAAGGAGTTTGGACTCGTTTCATAGACCGATGGAATGGTCTGGGGTGGAAGAGACCTTTAAAGGTCATCCAGTCCAACAGCTGTGCACTGAGCTGGGACAGTTTCTTGTCTTCAGTTATAACCCACAGCAGCTCTGTCAGAACACACATGCTCAAAGGCAGGCATTCCTGCTTCATTTCCTGCATTCTTACTGTTCTGTGGTGCCTGTGCCCACTGAAGTGACTGCCACTGAGAGAGCAGGGACTGCATCTGCAGTGCTGCTGTGCCACCTTGCAGCAACAGGTCTCTCCATAGCCCAGCTACCCTGGCACCAGGAAAATGAGAGGTTCTTCAGCCTTTGTGTAAAGCATCTTTATGTAAAACAAAAGACTTGACAAGCGTATTCCAAACGACAGCTTCTCAAGGACTGGAATACTTTGAAGCTTGGGGGATACTTTCTTATCCAAGGATGGAGGAATCTCCTTTAAAGCAGACTCAGTCTTTTCCACTTTTGTATAGTTAAAATCTCCTCCTGCTATAATAAGTAGCTTAGTTCTTCTGCAGATAGCTACTCACTTCATCTCATGCTCAGCTCTTTGACATCTTCCACAAGCAAACACAGCCCATACAGGGTGCGTTGCTTTAACAGGTATTCATTTTGTTGACTCCACTATAATTTGTTAGTCTTACATGATGCCTCAGGATGTTTCACACCTTCTAAAAACGAAGTTGGAAGGGAATAATTTGCATATATTACTTAAGTTGTACATGCTTTAAATATTGATCAGCTGATGGAGGAGCAAGAGAAAGTTTTTCAGAAATTAGCACTTGCATTTCTATAGCCTTTTAAGAACAGTTTTTCAGGATCAGTTCTTAACCTTAGTGAAGAGACTGCAGCTCTGCTCATCACTGCAGCTAAAGGCTACTCATCACTTTGTTTCTAGTCTGTGACACTCCAGGTACCTTACAGCAATTTACAGATCAGGAAAACTCACTTCTGGAGTTAGCATAAACTCAGCACAAACATTTCAAACCTCAACTACTGCTGTCTGTGTTAGACAGAAAGTGAGGCTGCACTTCCCATTTTTGACCTGATATTTCAGCCAGCTAACTCTCAAGGATGATGCACCAGTACTCCTGTTCACTGTTTTGAATAACTTGGAAGTCTTTTCTCCCCTCAGAAGTGAGAAGCTGTAACTGATCTAATGCCCAAGAATAAAAAGCAACATGCCACCTTCGTGCCAGCCTCTGCAATCACTGCCCATTTCAGAAAGGGTCTGGGAGAGAATTACAATGCTCAGGAATTATGAATAAGCATAAACAGGACTGAGGCAGAGAAGCGATCAGGGCATAGATGAGCTCAGAAAGAGCTGCCAGCCATTCAAAAAGCCTGCTGTCAGGTGTGACAAGCAGCTGAGGCCTGGCAGAACACCTGCTTTGCTGTTCTCAGGAGCAGTGCATGAAGCTGTCACGGCCAGTGTCCCACTCTGCTTAGCACTGCAATTGCCAAGGCTAATAAAAAGCAGCCCTGATGAAGCCTAACAAGTATTCCATGGACTGCCCACGCTGCATCTTCCATCACAACTCAGAAAAAGGAGGTGAAAAAGCCTCTCTGGGATAAATATGTTTCTCCTAAATGGTAAATAGCTCTTGTCAGCCCACACCTCCCCCCACCCAGTGCCACGCAGCTTTTCCCTTTTTGTCCTTTTCTCCATACAGTTCTTCCTAGAGAGTTGTCTGGCTGTCCTCACACTTGTCTATGCACAGCTCCTTTTTAAGTGGTTGTCCTTCACAACTCCCTGGAAAGCACATTCTGTTTCCTCATTCTCTGCTGGGTTTCTTTTTCTACTCCTCCTGGTCTGGGCGGCTACACAGTACAAGAGAATTGCCTCTTAGCTGCCACCAGAAGGAAGTGATTTAGTTTTAAATCTAAATGTCCAAATTCCAATCATGACAACCTTACTGCACCTCTGGCAGAGACACACACACAACAACCACCAAACCCCCACGAACTCTAAGGCACTGAGTGCCATTCCAGAAGGCAGAAGGAAAGTCTCATTGTCTTGAAGGCAAGGGATGCACCTCAGCTAATACCTGAGAGGTCACTAAAGTGCCCAGAGAGAAGCTGAGTCACCATATAGCTACTGACTACAGATGGTTCTGCAGAGGATTCTAACCTTACTGGCATCACTGGTGCCTGCTGTTCTGCATCTCTCAGCTCTCTGAAGCACACAGACAGCTGCCATCTGAAAGCCCTGGCAGCTTTAACCCACAAGAATTACCAATACACCAAGCATCATTAGATACATCATAGAATCATAGGGCAGTAGGCATTGGAAAGGAACTCTGAAGACCATCAAGTCCAACCCCTCAGCAGGATCACTCAGAACAGGTCACACAGGAACACATCCAGGTGGGTCTTGAAAGTCTGCAGAGAAGCAGAGTCCACAGCTTCTCTGGGTAGCCTGCTCCAGGGTTCTGCCATCCTTACCATAAGAAGGTCTTCCTCATGCTGAGGTGGACCCTTGCATGTTCCAGTTTGTATCCATTGCCTCTTGACCTGTCACACTACCACACTTCCCTCTGACAATATTTGTGTTTGTCCAGTTTGGTGAAGATGCTACCCAATGTCCCATATTGCCTGTAAGGACACACTCAAAGTTGTGATTCAGCTCCTGGGCCCACAGAACCTTCCCTTTTGGTTTCAATCTCTGTTCACTCCACAGTGCTGCTTTGCAGAAAATGTCCAATCTGCTATTTCACATTACAGCAGAACAAAACACTTTCTTCTACCAGAGAATACTGTGGGGTCCAATTTTTCATTGCTTAGAGTTTTATTTTTAAGGTTTTTCCACCCAAGCAAATGCTTTTGCTCTGACAGCATTTAATAACAAGTCTGACCTTGGAGTGTGTAAGTTGAAATGACTTTAGAGTACACTGCAGCAGAAAAATCAGGGGCCAGGGATTCTTTTCCTTATTTGAATTTTATTATTTTGGGAGAAGGGGGAAATCCCTTGTTTCACAGAAGAAATTACTTTTGAGCCACAGTGTGAAGACTTCTTGCATGAGTGCATAAAGAGTCACAAGTTTTTATGCTTACAGCAGTTGATATATGATTGCCACTACTGCCAAAAGTAACTTAACTACCCCCTTCTGGGAGCACCTGTGCAGCCAAGGAAGCCCAGAACAGCTCGGATTTAGTGCATGCTGGACAGGGAGCATTACCCCGAGAGATGGGGCAGCTTGGGCATCACCCCTTCATGACACTCTTGTGGGCTACCACAGCCTAAAGGAGCCTAGAGGAGCCTTCTGAGACTGCAACCCAGCCCTTGACTTTTCTAGAGGAGTCATGTTCACCACTCCTGTGAAATCCATCCTCACAGCAAGCATGTCCTGAGAAAGGTACCTGCTGATTCTTGTGTGGATTGAAACATTTACAGTTCTTTATAGCTTAAAAGGACAAATTTAACTGATCCTCCTCACACATGTTGGGCTCTTTTCATTTCTCCATTTCCTACAAACATCACACGGACTTTGAGAGAGACAACAGAGTAACAATTCCACTTAAATGCTAAGCACGAAAATTAGCTTTTGTTTCTGAGTGGGAAAAAAGATACCATGATGCTGGAATGCTGTTTGGTATGTTCATTTGTGTTATTACATAATTCAGAGATTAAATCCTCTTTGGTTGGAGCTGAATTTATTTTTCCCCCCTAGAGTAGCAGCATCCTGACTACAACAGCGCAGATACCACAGTGGGACATGGTTACTGACAGCCTAATCGTTGGTTCATCTAACAATATTCACAGGGAGTCAAATTGTTGCTGTTAAATCACTGCCCTTCCTATTCTCTAATGTCACCAGGTGAGCTGCTCCTCTGGTAATAACAAGGGAAAGCAGCACAGAAGAATTTATTGTCAACAGATGTGCAGAGAGAAGCAGTGCTACAGACACAGTATTGATTGCTGCAGGAATGCTGTGCTCTGCATTAGCCTTACAGAAAGCCTCTTATGTAACGTGGAATAGCATTACCTTTGATGGACATGCTATTCTCATGACAAACTGCTCTCCACATCCATGGTTATTAATGTTCTGTGCTGATCTAAAGCAATCTGGATGCATGTGCCATGCTCACTATGGTAACCCTCACACAAAGAAAAGGCACTGATTTTCATATGGGATCCTCCTTTTTTTTTTTTTTTCCCCAGAAGTAGCACAAAAGTATATGCAAATGCTGCAAAAAATCATTTCTTTTCTCATCACACAAACTCATAAATGGGAGAGGAGGAAAAAAGGCAGAAGAAAAATAAAAAACAGAATCAAAGACAAGTCAAGTAATTTGACCTCTTTGTTCTCTGTCCTGGAAAATAAAGATGATCAAAGAAATTATACTCCTTTAGGCGCTCATAAATCATCTTCTATGTGATCCCCTATTCAAACCCCTCAGTAATTGTGATTTACATTCACTTCCAGTTTACCAATGGTACTCATTAAAGGCAGTTAAAAACATCAAATTTACAGCCACCATCACTAGGGATTTCTGACAAAAATACTACTTAAAAAAACTTCAGCTGCCTGTGCATTTAAAAACAGTAACAGAATTCCTAAGTACAAAGAAAGTCAAAATCAAAATAAGGCACCAAATATTGAATATCTTTTTTCTGATTGTGTACTTAACTCTCAGTCCTTGCCAGAACCATGGGAATTCACAGATGCCAACTACCAGCTCTTCTTTAAGGCCTCACAGAAATGTGTCATTGTAAAGGTGCACGAGGCAGGGAATCCTCCACATATCACCACCCTCACCCAGGAGCAGGAGAATGCCCTCCATTTCTTGTCCATCACCTCCCAGATGTTGCTGAAACACCTGACCTCAAGCTACAAGCCCTGAATGCAACCTGTACTGTCAGTTTGTGACTGTCCCCAAAGATGGGGAGACTATAATCTCAGGGTGACTTGTTCCAGTGCTTGGCCATAGACACTCTAAAGAAACTCTGCCTTAAGTTCATAAGGGATTTCTGCTTCTTCAGTCTAGTCCCACTGCCTCTTGCCATGCCCTTCTTTATCGAATTCTTATTCATACAAACTGATAGCAGCCCCCCATAGCCTCCTCTCTGGAGGCTCAGCACACACAGCTGTCTCAGCCTGTGCTCCCAGGACAGCAGACAGTGTGCTCTGACACGTGCCACCAGTGATGAGCAGAGAGGAAGAATCACCTGTCCTTGACCTGCTGCAATGCTCTTCCTGAATACAGCCGAGGATGCCACTGGCTGCCTCAACTGCAAGGCCAAGTTGGCTGGCCCATGGACCACTTGCCCCCAAGAATCTCCCTGCAAAGCCACTCGCCAGAAGGTCAGCCCCCACTCACACTGCTGCCTGGGATCACTCCTTCACGTTCCCTGTTGGTGAACTTGATAAGGTTGTTTGCTCATTTCTGCAGCCCGGTGAGACCACTTTGAGTAGCACCACCACTGTCTGCTGTGCCTTCATTTCCAAGGCACTCAGGCAACAGGCAAGGCTGTGACAAGAAGGCCATTCCACTTTCTGAGCAAGCTCATCAAACAAGTGCTACTTTCTGCAGCAGGGATAATTTATTCTTTGTGTATAATTGATTTGTGCCTGCACTTAAAAATGTCTTTTGAAATCCATATTTTAACTAATACTATCATATAATAAAAAGCAGCACTTTTAATTTAAAGTTAATTATTTTCCATTATTCAACATTAGGAGACAAGGCAAGAACTCCAGCTTAACGCCAGAACATAAAATAAGTTATTCTGAACTTATAATACACGGGTTTAACAGCTTAATGTCAAGAAGCAATACTGTAAATTAAAAACTAAGGAAAAGGATTATAGTATCTCATATTTAGGAATTTCACAAGACTACAGATAATTAAAGCAACTGGAATATTTCTGCAGCTTCGTGCTGAAATTTGGCACTGTAAAGGAAGAACTTGTGCAGCGATAGCTCAGTCTTCTGTAAGAACACTTTAGACATAACAGCACTGTGGTGTTTCAGGCTCTCGTTGCAATGCACTGCGGCAGCTCCCAAGGCTTTGTTGGAGGTATTTCTTTCTTCCTTTTATCAAGCCTACAACACAGCTCTCTTCACCTAGCTCGTCTAAACCACAGCTGGAATGGGTAAGTCACAGGTACGACAGAGAAAGGGAACCTCACTCACTGCAGGTACATAAAGGTGCTACTTCTGAGGCCTCTGTTAAGTGACAGCTTGAGAAACAGAAACCACATGTGGGCAACACATGATTCTTCACAGCTGCTTCAGATTTGAAGAATAAAAACTCTCCACAAGACGTATGAAATAATTTGAGTGTTGACTTTGTGCAAATGCAAAAAGTTTTCCAAATGAGCAAAACACCTGCAAAGAATAACATCTCATTTTGAAAGTGTTTATCTTCCAAAGAAAGATCATCCTCACAGCAGGATAGAAGACAGCTAATGCTGAGGTTTAGAGCCTGAGAACTGTGATCTCTTAAGAAGACTATGGAAGAAACATAAGAGACATTTTTTCAGTCTCTGTGTGCTCCCTATGCCTCAAGATCATACTTATTCAAAAATTTCTATCAAGAAAGTCACTCACAGCAAGGAGCCTCCCCTGGAAAGTTCCCTTCAGAGAATACAGTTAGAAGTACTCCATGATCTGCATTCTTATATAAACTTGGATGTGCATTTACCCCTTTTCCCTTTCCAGCTTAGAAAAGATTGGGTTTTCTGGCTAGACTCCTCTTTGAAGTCTCTGGAACATCCAGGCAGTTTTAACATCCCCATCTCCTTCAAGAACTATTCTGTTCTCTCCTTCAACAGATTACTGGGCAATCTCCTAGCAAAAAGAGGAGTAGTTTCCTATCCCTATATGCAGGAATGTCCTTGCCAGATTAGGATTTGTCTACAACAAGACATATTGGTGCTTCTCCTCCTTCCCTTCCCCTGGCCATGTGCTGCTCTTGGGCACATTTTAATGGGCCTTAGGGATCTCCTAACAGTTTGAACATAGAAGACACACATGTCCTTAGCCATACATGTGTATGTGTATATATATATATTTATATAAATATATACACACCTCATTACTGGCTTTTAACTGAGGAAGATGTGATGGCAGTAAGCTGCTTCAGGCTGCCTGACTGTAGAGCTCTCCTGGCATTAAGGGATATTTAAAGAAACCAACTCACATTAACTGCTGCCAAGGCATAAGCCCACAAGTCCACAAGCCCCACGACACAAATCACTACGCTGGTGGCCTATGGCTGCTTTTTTGACAGAACGTGCCGAGAGCCCTCCAGTCAGTCAACTCTCCCTCCGCAGCGCAGATTGTGATGGCTTGCTAGCCTCACACTCTGCAGCTAACACACACAACTGCTGATTAAAACAGCCAGCTCCAAAAGGCTCCCAGACTCATGTCAGAGCACGCAGACACCATACACACAGAGTGTAACAGGCCACTGCCAGCATGCTTAAAGATCTTCCAGTCACACTCATTAATAACAAATAAAGAGCCCAGCCACATGCTCAGGGAAGTCAGAACCCCCTACCTACAGACAGATGAGCCACTGGAACTTTGCAAACACTCTGCCCTTTAGGCATTGCAGGGTTATGTTTATTTTAATGGATGCTGGTGTTCGAAGGAGAATGGAGAACCAAATGTTGTTTCTGAGATGTCTGCATCAATAAAGGTACCTAATGAAGGTATTTGTTAAAGTATACAACGTTAACAGGAAAAATCTAGAGAGGACCTATTGCATTTCCCCATTAAACTAATTTCATTTGGTTACAACACGAGTTCTAATCAGATGATCTTATTAACTAGTCCAATTTGAAAATGTCTTATCATGTTTATTTTTATTATGTTACTAAGCAGAGCAGCAATTGACTTAATTTATTTTATTAAATAACATTTCCCAATCCATTTGAAAAGGTCCAATGGCCTATTTCTTTCCTTTGGCCACCGGTGTGCTGCCATTTCAGATGTGGCATTGCAGTTATGGTTGTCCTCAGTTCCGCAGACAGCATTCCAAACTCTGCAGACTTTCCTTACTAAGCACAGCCACTGGGCCTGCAGTTGTGTCATATGAGAGTGTTACTGTCTACTGTCACTTCAGAATAGGGAAAAGAGCCATGTTTCAGTTGGTCACTGGTTGTTGGTTTGGGTTTCTCTCTCAGCTTTTACAAACAGACAATATAGACATTTCCACTATGATTTAGAAATATTAGTGGTGAAAAACAAACAAAAAAAACCCAAAAAACCCAAAACTGACAACAACAACAAAGCTATGATTAATGTTCTTCCAAAAAGGAGACAAGAAACTTCCTTCATAAGAGATCAAGGTACTTTGTGACTTTCTTCCATGACGCTCAGAACACAGAAAATGTCATCTGTGAGGTTCCAGTGGTAACCCAACAAATCTGGACTGGGCTGGCCTGCACGAAATGGTTATGAAAATTATGCAGAGCCTGCAAACCCTGGGGAGTCAGGGCTGCTGCATGTAACCCTGGAGCTCCCCAACGTATCCTCTATGTACCATCAGCAGGTACAAACAGCATTCAAAACAGTGACCCACGTGGACACAGCACTCTCAGTGATGGGAAGGAATCAAACATGACCACAACCACTGCCATTGCTTTACCCAGTGAAGGGGGTTCCAGCCTTGCCTGAACGCTGCAGCGGGAGCCTGACACTGAGATCACAGAAGGACCATGCAGAAAGCTGTAATCCCTGCAGTCTGAACAAAATGAGTCCTGAGCACACCTCTGTGCCTTGGCGGTGCTAATCATCATGCCCAATTCCTCCCTTTCTTCTGTTATTGATACCAGCATAGCCTACCATCGCTCCACCTGTCATTGCTCACTTGCATAGCTAATCCCTCTGGCAGCTAATTCTACATGGAGAAGCTTCATCATGTTCTCTGTACTTGACCTCATCTGATCTGCCAAATATTGATCTATTTAACATTGTACATGCATTAGAAAAGTCAATACCAACAAAGATTTGAAGCACCATCTATTGATACACTTCAGCCCCCTGGATGCTAGCAAGAAGGTTCTGCAGTGCCAAAATGGGATGTAGCCTAGTGGAAAACAAGCTACTTCTGACAGCAATGGGCAGGTCACCTTCCTCCTGGGGACCTTAATCGAACAAACAAAATGAAGACTTTTCTAGGAGCTAATAAAACATAAACATGTATTTCTGATTGAAAGAGAAAATGAATATAAAATGCATTAAAAGGAAATATTTGCATAAGGTAAGGCTGTACACTTTGCCTACACTTCTTGGTAGCTCAGGACAGAGATCTCAGAACTCAGTATTTTGGTCACAGAGGACATATCGGTTTAAAAGCTTCCATCTGCTCTGCCACATTGATTTTCTAATGCACATAACATGTTAAAATGAGTATAGTCAATAGTTCAGCAGACCAGACAAATCAGAGGCCAGAAATGCTGCAAAGATGATTTTGTTGCTTCACCACTCACGAGTACGGTCTAATGTCAGGAGATTAAAGGATTTAATTTAATGTCAAGGGATTAAATTTTATACTGTATTACAAGGAAGGTTAAATACTTCATAAGTAATTATACACAGTTAAATATGCCAGAAAATACAGAAAACTAAAAATAGTAATTTGAGGAAAATAGTCTATTAAGTTAGAAAGAGAAGTCAGAAATAGAATTAAGTCAGAATTAGAAAATAGTGTTTGTTAGGAAATGTGAGGGGCTTCTCACGAGGGCATCCAGCAACCGACAAGGGGCAATGGTTTGAAGCTGAGGCAGAGCAGGGCCAGACTGGAGCTGAGGAAGAAGTTCCTCAGTAGGAGGGGGGGGAGACTCTGGAATAGGCTGCCCAGGGAGGCTGTGGCTGCCTCCTCCTTGGGGGTGTTGAGGACCGGGTTGGAAGAGGCCTCGAGCAGCTGAGTCTAGCTGAGAGGTGTCCCTGCCCATGGAGGGGAGGTTGGAGCAGATGAGCTCTGAGGCCCTTCCAACCTGAGCCATTCTGTAATTAAGCCAGAAACAGAAAACAGAATATTAAGTTTGAAAATGTGAACAAACAATTAAAATCTTGGGCAACCTCACCTTCAGCTCCCCTAGCACACGGACAAAAGGGGCAAAAGAGGAGAGTGGTGAAGAGGACAGCACAAGATCTCTGCAGCCTTGTTACAAGAGCCCTCACCCCTGCTCAACAAGCCAGGCATTAGGATTCCTTACTGGCAGTCTGATAGTTTGGTGCACTTACTGTGGCTGTGCAATGCACCTATTGTTCATTGTCAGGCTATAATTTATGGAGATACGTGGAAAAAGACAACACCATGAACTTGTTCAAGCACAAGGTCTTGGAAAACAGCTTCTTCTGTCACAAAATTAATAGCTCTAAATCTAGAGAGAAATGTTACTCAAAACCAGCACTCTTTTTGTGGGTTTTTTGGGGTTTTTTTGGTTGTTGGTTTTAAGGAAAAAAGCTGCCAAAGTCAGTGTCTGTGAAAACTACATCAGTGTTTGTGAAAGCTAAAGCAGTGCCTGCCTGGCACTCAGGCAAGGAGCTGCAGCACATCCTCCTTTGAAAATGAACATTGACTTCCACAGACTTTATCAGCCTGGCTGGGTACACAATCATCACCACTTATTTGCACATAAAAGCCAGAATAAGAGATTTCATAGCAGTGTTTATCACCAATTTGGTTTTGCAGCTGTGGGAAGCAGTCGTGATTTCTTTCCCTGATGGAAGTTTTACATTTTGGTGCCTTTCCCCTCCTGTTACCTATCTCCAACAGGCACTGTAACATAAAACATGCTTCTGTGAAGCAGCCATCATCTGATTGCATCTGAAGCGTCTCCTACTCACTCTTCTTTAAGCAAAGATCCAAAGTAGCAGTGGAATACCACATCCCATGAAACAGACACTGAGTTAAACCCTTTGGAGATGATGAACTTCTGCAGTTTCAGAAAGTGTATCCATGCAAAAATGCAGTTCTTGAGCATATGAACCAAAATCCCTAATTTTTGGGTTCCTTTCAGCTGAAAGATCACAGAATCATAGAATCAGTCAGCATCAGAGGGGACCACAAGGAGCAGACAGTTCCAACCCCCCCTGCCATGGGCAGGGACACCTCACACTAGATCAGGCTGGCCAGAGACTCACCCAGCCTGGCCTTAAACACCTCCAGGGATGTGGCTTCCACCACCTCCCTGGGCAACCCCTTCCAGGAAAAGGTGCTTTAGACTGCAGAAAACCTGAATCCATGTCATGGTTTGAGGGGTTCCCGGTTATGCCAGGTTATCCCAGAAAACTACAAATACCAGGATGCATCCCAGGGGCTGAACTGGTTGCCCCCAGGTATTGTAATTATGTGATTCAACCCCACAGTTCTGCAAACACTTCAAAGGGAAGCAGCAAGGTCACTCCTTGCCTCCCCAGTTTCTCCAGAGGGATCTCACCTGGGTGATTAGGTAATCATCTAGGAGGTACCCTTTAGGCCAGTGGCTTCGAGGCCACAGCCTGCAGGGAATTTTGGCCTGTTTGGGGCCTGAATCCCTGCCTATGGCAGGGGGTTGGAACTAGATGATCCTTGCGGTCCCGTCCAACCTTACCATTCTATGATTCTATGAATGGGAGACAGTGTGGGGTGGGAGAGAATGAGCACTGGAGTTTTGGTGATGGTTTTTGGTTTGGTTGGGGGGAAGGTGCTTGGGAGAATTCTCATGGATCCTGTATCTGTACTGGGCATTCAGGATCTTTTCTGGCACATGTTTAAACAGACTCTTTCTGTATTTCCACCTCCAATGCAGCGAGACTGCTGTTACTGCACTGCCCTTTCTCCTTGGAGAAAGCAAAGTCAAATAAGCTCCACTGGTCATGCTTCTGCACAAAAACAACAACAGTCCACTTTTGCTTTGGATGAACTTCCATAGCATATCACAGAATCACACAGTGGTAGGAGTTGGAAGGGACATCCAGAGATGACCCAGTCCAACCCCCCTGCCCAGAAATGTCACTTAGTGGAGTACTGCAGATGCAGTTGTGATTCCATGGGCACTGCTGTCACCTTGGGCACGACACAGGCAGTGAACTCAAGAGCCAGATTCAGTGCATTTACAAAGCATCTTTAACCACTTCACTGCTCTGATCCATAGGAGTGCTCCATTCTGCAAGGCCAGCTGATACGTGGGTCATGGTGGTGTAAATTCCTTGGCAATGCTCCTCAATTACTTTAAGCAGTTGGATAAAACACAATTTCATATTTATTTGAGAGTTTTTCTACAAAGTGGAAACCATTTACAGAGTTTGTGTGGGCTTTTTAAGGCCTTAGTGCCAAAGTGAAAAGAGGCTCAAAGAAAAGGCTTTGCTTGCAACTGGAAAGAAATGATCCAAACATGGAATCATTCACTCAGCATCCTTCCCAGAATATTGCACTGTCTTTGTAAGTATTGGGAAAATGAAAATCCTTGGAACTAGGAAGAGCACAGAAACAGATATTTCATTATTGACAAAGCTGTCGGGATCCCTCAACTGAAAAAAAAATATCAAAACAAAAAGTAACTTTAATGAAGCTTCCTACATTAGAAACTCACTTCTCACCCCTTAGTGAACAATTTGTTATGGAGACTTCATCCTCCTGTCTTCTAATTGACACATTTTCATAACCAGAGTGCTTTCCTCATTCTTTGAAGATATCCTGTCAGGCAGGACTTACATACAAAGCAAAATTAATTTGGTTGAAGCTCTAATTTAGTTCTGTTGACAAAAAAAAACCATTCTGTCAAGTGATTCAGACCATCCTGGCAACAAAACATCTCTGTCTACTTTCAGCTCTTTTCTGCAGATGCAATTTGCAAAAGAATATCTTGCCTTGAAAATCAGTTCATCATTTTAAAATGTGTATCACTGAAAAACCTCCAGAACTCTTGAGTGTCTCTGCTAACACCTTCAGCTCCTTCAGAAGGCACCGAGGTGAGGGAAGTTGTGCATGCTGCAGATTCATACTCTAAACCATCAGTGCTCTGCAACTTCCTCTGTCAGCCACTGCCTCTTGCTTTGCCTCCAGCATTGCTAACTTCTGTTACTGTATATCCTAGAAAAGGTTTCATTGGACAAAATGGATTCTGGTTATTTATTGGTGGCATTCCTGGGGGAACCTTAGAGCTGCCTTCCAGTACCGAAGGGATCCTACAGGAAGGCTGCGGAGGGACTTTTCTTAAGGGTGTCTAGAGACAAGACAAGGGGCAATGGTTTGAAGTTCAGGCAGGGTTAGACTGGAGCTGAGGAAGAAGTTCTTCAGTATGAGGGTGGTGGGAGTCTGGCACAGGCTGCCCAGGGAGGCCAGGCTGGATGAGGCCTTGAGCAGCCGAGTCTAGCTGAGAGGTGTCCCTATCCATGGTGGAGAGATTGAGGGAGAAGAGCTCTGAGGTCCCTTCCAGCCTGAGCCAGTCTAGAATTCTATGACTAAAACAAAAAGGTAGATTTACAAATGAGAGAAAATCAGTTTGCTGATTTTGGTAAGAACTCCACGTTTGTGTAAAATGTCAAAAGCAGCTTTTACCTTCTTTTGCAAGTTGCTATTCATGGGAAGCAGCTTGGGCAAAGCCACAATTCTTTGGCATTTTACTATGATACAATCATTTCAGAGAAATGAACTTGCAACATATTTTAAATAAACTGTTTGGATTTTTTTTCCACTTTGGCATTTATTTTTACATCAGGAGTTCATATTTAAGACAGAGGGGGAAAAAAAATGGTAGCCAAGATCAATGTTCCAGCCGTTTCACAAAGGCTGACTGCCTGTCCAAGATGCTCGTTCTCTGACTTTTGCCAATTATTTATTTGTTTGCTGTTATGGTAAAGGGGATAAGTTTGAAGGAAATCTAGAAGGGGAAATTGATTGCACAGCCCATTGAAAAATCTCTGCAAGCAGCATTTGCAAGGGCTACGAGGTGCTTTTTAACTTTATTTATGTCTATGGCCTCTTTTTTTTGGCACAACCATAATTATATGGGATATGTGTGCACCTGGCATGGTTTCTGGAATTATTGTTTGCTTGTTACGAGTTATAGCTGAATGCCTGCTATTCTTTTTACTCTTCCTTCTTTAGCTTGAAGTCTAGCAGCTACAGCTTCATTCTGGCTCTGAAAGGACAATACATTACCCTCCAGCAGCAATTAAACCCTTAAAGACATGCAGTCAATTCCCATTGGCAAGTATTATTTTTCTTCTTGAAGAGGAAAAGGCCACTGTCTACACAGTGTAACTAAGTCACATACACCTGTGTGTACTTACACAATAGAGCACAGCACCACAACTTACCAGCAGCACAGAATCCAGCCTGGCAAATAACCCTCCCATTTCAAAGTCATATACCACGAATGAAGGAGACTTTAACCCAGGGCACTGAAGTCTCCATAACTGTTCACAATATGGACTCCATGCATCATATTCCTGATAAAAACACCAGCTGGGTTTGTGCTGGTTTTTAATGATTGGCTGTTTTGCTTTGGGCAAAATCCTCTGTTGTTACAGTTCCTAAATTATTAGGAAGATAAGTGCCATGGATGCCAACGAGGGCTCAGCTCCCAGGACCGCGATCCCACGGAATGCAACCCTACAGCAGGAATGTCACATTCCTGCAATTTGAGTTTCAATCAGCACAAGGAGTCCTTCAATTAAAAAAATCCTGCAAGTAACCCTAGAGAAAAAAAAAAAAAACAAAAAAAAAACAAAAAAACCCCCACAAACAGAAGTGTAGAGATAACAGTGCTAAATAAACCAGAGTAGTTCTGCTGAATTCAGTGGAGCGGAGCGAAGCCAACTCAGAAACTAAAGACCTGTCCAAATCTATTGAAAGAAATCAATCCAAAAGGAGTGCCATTGTTTTCTCACACAGCATAATCATATCAATTTAAGATCAGATTATCTATTCACTTAATTAATGTAACTATATCTCAGCATAGAACTAAACTGGTTTTCACTGGGGCAAAATTGGACACCTCTGTTGCTGAGGGGATGCTGAGATATTGCTGGTTTGACACCTCGGGCAGAATTCTGAAGGACAGTCTCTTTCCTGGTTTCACAAAATAATGATATCCCCCACAGTTCAAAAGTTTTCCTGAGGGCTTTCTCAAACCCCCAGCTCCCCAGATCAGCTCCAGATATCCCCAGAAGATGATGTGAAGATTTAGGAGAGGGATGCACACAGCCCTGCACAAAGAGCTCAGTCCCTTTTATGTTCTGCCTGCAAGGGGAAGACTGGAAAATAAATGCTCCACAGAAGACAGGTCTGCTATCCTCTTTATCCTCACCAAAACGTAGGAAGAGAAGACAATAACACATGGGAAATTTGTCAGGAAGTCTCTAAGGTGGGATTGCAGCCAAAGATAAAGTCTTACACAACTTAAACCATCCTCTGCTTCTGGCCACCTTCTAACAAACTCAATGATTGTTTTAATGTTGTCTGTAACATTATAGGTGCAGGCTAACGAACCCCAGAACTCTGTGAAAATTCCTACACCTTCACATCTTTTTTTATTTCAGGATTCCTTAGGAATCTCTGACAGCTGTAAAATGTAACCAGCCTAGAATTATTTGGTCAACAGTAACTGCAGCAGTTCTCACTTGGTCAGGCAATTCATCAAAGCATCCTCCAAGAGCACATTAAAAATGATTATTCGGAGTTCTTTGGTTTGTCTTTTCTCCTTGTATTTTCACTACCATCATTACCTGCATTAATAATGTCTCATCAGACATTAGGCAGCTTCCAACATTCAGGAAATTTAGTGCCACAGTTCTGCTTTAAGTCACTCCCTGCCCAACAGCCACATTTATAACTGTGACACTTTGTTCACAGACCAAGGACTACACTCATGAGAATTTACACTCTTGCCTTCACATGGCTTCAGTTTAAAGATAAGGGATCAGAAATGCCCCAGCATCCTCCTGGAGGAAGCAGCTGCTGATGGCTGGGATGGGTGACAGCTCGCCCAGGTAAGAGCTGGCTGCTGGCTGGGCTCAGAGCAGTGGTGACTGGAGTTAGCTGGCAGCCAGTCCCAAGTGGTGTTCCCAGAGCTCAGCACTGGGGCCAGTTCTGTTTAACATCTTTGTCAATGATCTAGATGAGGCAATTGAGGCACCCTCAGCAAGTCTGCAGATGGCACTGAGCTGGGTGGCAGTGCTGATCTGCTGGAGGGCAGGAAAGTTCTGCAATGAGATCTGGACAGGTCAGTTCTGTGAGCTTCAACAAAGCCAAGTGCTGGGTCCTTTACTTGGTTCACAACAACCCCATAGTAAGCTAAGAGCTAAGGGCTGGAAAGTGGTTTGGCAGAAAAGGACCCAAGGGTGCTGATTGGCAGCTGCTCAGCATGAGCCAGCAGTGTGCCCAGATGGCCAAGAAGACCACCAGCATCCCAGCTTGGACCAACAGCAGTGCAGCCAGCAGAAGGGAAGTGATTGTGCCCCTGTACTGGGCACTGGTGAGGCCACACCACAAACACTGCATTCAGTTTTGGAGCCTTCACTCCAAGAAGGACATTGAGGGGCTGCAGCATGCCCACAGCAGGGAAACAAAGCTGGTCAATAGTCTGGAGAACAGGGCTGGGGAGGAGCAGCCGAGAGACTGAGGTTGTTCAGCCTGGAGAAGAGGTTGCCAAGGGGAGTCCTCATTGCTCTCTACAACTCGCTGAAAGAAGGCTGGAGTGAGGGGAAGGGGGACTCTGGAGTGAGGTGGGGAGGTTGGTCTCTTCTCTCTATTTTCAGGTGATAGGAAGAGAGGAAATGGCCTGAAATTGTGCCAGGAGAGGGTTAGGCTGGAAATTAAGAAAAATGTATTTGCTGCAAGAGTGGTCAGGGATTGGAACAGGCTGCCCAGGGAGGTGGTGGAGTCACCATCCCTGGAGGTGTTCAAGAAATGTGTGGACATAGCACTTTGGGAAATGGTTAAATGACAAGGGTGGTGCTAAATTGATGGTTGGATAACCTTAGAGGTCTTCTCCAACCAAAATAATCTTACAATTCTATGAAAAGATTCACAAAATGTCATTTGAAATTTCTCCTATTGCTTGAATTTAGTGTTTGAAGCTTGTTTATGTTTTTCCTCAAATCTGAGACGTGGAGAAGGACAGAGAAGGTAACCTCTCTATTTCTGTAGAGAATTTCTTGCACCAACAAAAACAGCTTCAAAGGTTATGGCAGAGTTTTAAGTCCCTACATGTAGCTCAAAGAAATATCATTGGGTTTACAATTTCAGACTCCATGTTAACCTGATATACAATAGATTATTTCAGTGGTGAGAGGCTGAACCCATTTATGAGCAAAGAAACTGGTGAGGAGGGGGGAGAGGAAATAAAATAGAAGGGATATTTGTAGACTCTTCATTTACCATACAGCCAAATTGACTTCCATTCACTGAGTTGTGGGAATAGAGCCATTTAATTACAGTGGTGGGGAAAACCAGACAAGAGGTTTGATTTTCAAAGACACTGAAACTTCAGGCATCATTTATTTTTGCTCAAGTATGGGTTTGAAACACCCATAATTATCATCACTGGATCACAGCAAGTGCAGGAAGAACTAGGGTTTGCCACATGTTTACTGTGGTTTAAATACTGAGGTACCAAGTCTGCTTATTAAAGAAAATCACCTATCAATATATTAAAAAACAAAAAGGGGAAAATGAGGCAGAAATAAACTAAAAAGTAACGCTAAGATCATTTTACAATGTCTCAAATCGTTACTTACTATAATGATTAGCCAGATCCAACTCCAAGGCATTTTTAAATCCAGAATACCAGAACCATACAATTTAATCTAATTTCTAATCATAGAGTGACTTTGCATCACATACAGCAAAATATTCCATGCTCTGCAGAGTCAAAAATGTAGGTCAGGACCCACAGGCTACAGCCTGGCCACGCTGCTGTGAGTTTAACATACTATTCTTTTGGGAAAACAATCAAACAGCCTAACTTCATAGGCAAGCACACAAGCCCCAACCTTCCCCTTCCTCCTAAGGTGCCCGACTGGTGTGACAGTCACCCTACTGGATGCAGAAAGGCTTCAGTAGGGAAGCAATGGCAAAGGTTCAGAGCTTTACTTTGCTTGTAAAGGAAAGACAGGACAATGGATGAAGAGAAGAGCAATTTACACTGAGAACTGGCAGGCAGTTCACCCACATACATGCTACACACACACCTCTCCTTTCTGCTCTGGCAGGTCTCTGCTCAACTGGTTTAGCTGAAAGGCTACAAGATCTCTTAAGTGCAGCTGTCTCACTGAGTTTTGTATTCATTTACCAAACCTCATGATGAAGATTTAAAGAGTGACCAAATGAAGGGCTGGAGCACCTCTGCTGTGAGGACAGGCTGAGCTGGGGCTGCTCAGCCTGGAGAAGATAAGGTTCCAGGAGGACCTCAAAGCTGCCTTTCAGTACCTGAAGGAGTCCTACAGGAAGGCTGGAGAGAGACTTTTCATAAGGGTGTCTAGAAACAGGACAAGGGGTAATGGTTTGAAGCTGAAAGGGAGGAGAGTAAGGTTCAATCATTCTGAAGCTGAAAGATGGCCTGTGAGAAGACGGCCTGCTGTGCCTCAACTGAGCAGGCTATTAAGACTGTTTTCAAGAACATACAGGCACAGACATTGCAGACAACTTTAGACTACCTGCATTGTAAACCCACGAAATGCACAGCCCACAAACCTGCTGCCATGGTCTTTACTAGGTAAGCTTGTGCTTGGCTAAAAAGGGCTGCTTGTCCACTTCTTCTGAACACACAAACCTACTGGAAAACTTGTGATGAATTCTGGCAGCACTCTCCTGTCTTCACAGGGAGCACGCGGGTTGAGTCACACAACAGCAATCAGCTCTGAAGGAAGGGGCATTAAGCAAGCTTCCCTTAGAAAAGATGCACTCAGCCCCTGACTCGCGCTGCTCACCTGAATCGCACAGCCGTACTGCGGTCCAGATAATCCCCTCCTGCTGAAAGCTCAATCCAACCATCAGGCTGTGCAGAGGTGAGAAAAGCCTCTTCACAAGACCTTACACTAGCTGCAATTTCTAACAGAAAAATTAGAATCATAGAGTCAGTTGGAAAAGACCTGCAAAATGAGCAAGTCCAGCTGTCAACCCAACACGGCCATGGTCATTAAACCGTGTCCCAAACTGCTGCATCCACACATCTCCTGAGCACCTCAGGGAGGGTGACTCCACCACCTCCTGAGCAGCCTGTCCCAATGCCCAACCAGTTCTTCCCTTTTATCATACAACGGTTTAGGTTGGAAGGGACCTCAAAGCTCATCCAGTTCCACCCCCCTGCCATAGGCAGGGACACCTCCCACTAGCACAGGTCACTCAAGGCCTCATCCAACCTGGCCTTCAACCCCTCCAGGGAGGGAGCAGCCACAGCCTCCCTGGGCAACCTGTGCCAGTGTCTCACCACCTTTACTGTAAAGAGCTTCTTCCTGACATCCAGTTTCAATCTCCCCTCTTCCAGTTCAAACCCATTACTCCTCATCCTGGCATTCCCAGCCCTTGTCAATAGTCCCTCCCCAGCCTTCCTGTAGCCCCCTTCAGATACTGGAAGGCCACTCCAAGGTCTCCTCAAAGTCTTCTCTTTTACTCCATTGTCCACCACAGCAAGAAACACAGCAAGGTGGGCTGAGGGCAACCACAGTTCCACAGTGTTCAAAAGAATTAGGACTGTGGGGACATTTCAGCCTGTGCTCATCACTGGTTTGGACAAGATGATCTCTGAAGGTCCCTTACAATCCCTATCATTCTGTCATTCAACCTCCAAATGTTAGGATTGACTTTGAACTTAAACCAACAGTGGCACAAATTAAAAGTGAAAATGTAAGCAAGAGCAGAGTCAGTGTGAGTAAGAAGGGCACAGAACACAATGACAGTAGTAAAAATCCACCCTTTACCTGAGTGCACATCAGGGCTCCTGATCCAAGTAAATTCTCCTGTTTCTCAAAGATCTCATAGGAAAGAGAGGAGAAGAGAAAGGAAGAAGATCTGGAAAACAGTTGGTCACATCTCCTCTTTTCCTTTGATTAGTGGTTAAGCACAGATTTCTTGTCTGACTCTAACCTTTGGGCATTCACACTACAAGCACCAGAGTTCAGGCTGGCTGCTTATGAGACCAGGTCACACTGAGTATGACAGGTTTTCCTCTGTGCCATCCAGCCAAGCCCCGCAGAACCTGCTGGAAATCAGATGAAGCTGCACACACTGCTATGCAGCCATTAAAATGAACAAGCTTCCCAATCTATCCACTCAGTAATTTAAAGCCACTTCATTACAGCAGTGCCTTTTAAAAAGTAATAATATTATGAGTGCTTGTAGTTAAGCTATTAGGTTTGGCTTTTCTTCCAATTAAATTTACTCACTTACAAAGAAGAGATGAGCATATCTGAAACTGAAATTGTCCCCATCCTAAGAACGTTTACGTAGTTACTTTTCTGAGAACCCATTTTAACACTTCGACATGAAAAATCTGCTCATGTGAAGATAAAATGCAACACGAGAGCAGCAGGAACATGCACAAGGTCACTGTTCTTCCACGAGTCGGTCACAGCGCTGCAGATTATTTGTCCAGCGTGCAAATTGCCAAGCTGCTAATGGCAAGATCCTGAACATTTTAAAGCACTGCAGAAGTAGAGCTCCAGGTTTCCCACTCTACAAGCCACAAGTTGCAATCAGGTCATTTTCATTCAGCCTTAAAGATTTCAGATGTATACACTTTGGTCCTCCAAAACATACCAAAGGTTTTGGTTGTTTTCCGAAAGTGCAAATTTGAAGACAAGGTTAAAGCCTCAATCCACAAAACAGACTAGAAAAAAGAAAGGGAAAAAGAAGAGCAACGCCTGAGGTGCTGCTTTCATTCTGAAAGGCTGAGGAGGAATGGGACTCTGCCAGTCACAGGCTAGGTGACCACACTTTCACCAACAGGCTGTACACATGCCAACTCCATTTTACATCTCCAAGTCTTCCACTCTTTGTAGTAATAGAAGGACCTTAAAAATGTATTAAATATAACTGAGAAAAAAAATTACTTTCTCTACATTTATTACTCTTGACTTCAGTCTGATTAAAGTCTACCAACCTCCACTGCATTTTATTTTATGTTACTTCATCCTATTTCTTTCCTGATCCAGGTGCAGTTTTCACCATAGCTGTTGCACTCAACCCTTGGACACAAACGTGTTTGCTCAAAATAGCATCAATTCTGTATCTGTATTTATTTAATACGCAGAAGGCAGTTAAATTCACAGAATAACTCGCTCAAAGGATAATCACACGAGAGCTCCAAGAACCAGCAGTTACTGTCTGAAGATCTGACAGCATAAGTGGTGAGTGCTGCTCTTAGGAAGGTAGGTATTTTTTCACTGATGACTCAGAATGCCAGAACTCCACGCACTCTGTGTAAAGAACACAACTTCCCTTCCAGTATTTTTCAAAGCAGGATTAGCTTCATTTTACAACAAAGGATGCTGACACCGAGGACGCGATAGGAGTCAGGAAATTTCAGTCAGTAACAAAGGCCATAACAGAATCCAGTTCTTCTGATCTTTAAGCTCCCATTCAAAACAGCCATTTACCCCTCATCAGCATTAAAGGGAGAAGATTTTTTTTTTTAATCAAACATTAAAATTGTAGCAATAACAAAACAAACAAACAAAAGGATAAATCAGTTTCTCCAAGAGGTAAAAAGCTTCTGTCTTGACTCAGCATATTTAATTTGGAACACATGGAAGCTTGCCTACATCCCTACATAAAAAATACTATATGTAGCTGGAAAAAGGTTCAGGATCTGTGTCAGTATATAGGATTGCAAGCAGCCAAATGGACAAAAAACAACATGGCCCTGAGCTTTGTACAACAGAGAATCCCTGTGTCTAGGTGGACTGCAGAAAGCTGGTGAGATAGGTGTCAGCATTTCCAGTCTTGAGGCAGTACCAGCAAACCTACTGTAAGTTGCTACCTATTGAACTTGTTCTTCCTGAACAGGTCAGAGTTAAAGCACTGAGGAGGTGGAGAAGAGTCTCCCACTGGAAAGATGTGGCCAGAGAGCTTACAGTCAAGGTAGCTGTGGATAGAAACAGGAAAGATTTCTCACTGTAGCACTAGTTTGTCTATGTCCCTTATATGTCTAATTATTGTCTAGCACCACATAAATATCTATTTTTGTGGGAAGGAAATGATTCTTAGTCTCACAACTCCTTTCCTTTCTTATTTATAGGATCTAGTTATTCTAGTTTGAAAAGGAAAGGCAGAATGACAATCAGCTTGTTCCAAGCTTGTTCTGATTATGGAGTCACTTGACTTCAAGTGTGAATCATTTGACTATAACATAAGAGAAGTGCTGAAATAGCTGTTGACAGGCTCCCACCTGCGGGAAACAGGGAACATATCTCCTGGTTTAGGGTATTGTTCTGAAACAGCCACTCGAGTCTCCAGAGTCTCTTTCAGGATTCCAGGGAAACATAAGAAGGCTCCAACTGTCTTTTCTCCAGGGCTTTTATTAGAAGCAATTCATTCAAATTCAAACACTCCAATAAACAAGCAGAGAAGGAGAGGTAGTTACAACTCCTCAAGGTGCTACAAACCCAGCGAGTGTTTAGTGAATCTCAGAGCTCTCAGGTTCAGTTCAGCGCAGCTCTTCATCGGAATATGATGCTTAGTTACACGTTTTGCAATGCCAGCCATGCCTAGGAAGAATACATGCCCTAGGAATTTCTGCTCTGCAATAATCATTATCAAATATTTGTCATTAAAAACCTGTCATGGCTGTAACATGTAACTTTAGCTGGATTGCTTTACACCATTTATTACTCCAGATGCTTATGACCAAGATTACTTTAAGCAACAAGGTAATAAAACAGGTGTGTTGAACTGCATTTTCTTTAGCAGACACCTGGTAGGCATCAGACAGGCTTTGAGATCAAGGCATCCATCTAGTTTCTGAGCATGCATGCTAACAAGCGTCCACCAAACAAGAACATGCTTGTCAGAGGGTGTTTGGCTGTACTGAAATGTGGATGTTGGCACCTCTGACACTGACAGAATTATTTATTTCCAAAGGGAAATTGTACTACACAGCAAATTTAGTTCATTGGTTGGCACTTTGTTTATATATTTAAAACATGGCATTTACTATTTATTTGCTATTTATCTGTAATCTTCCTATTAAAAGAGCAGGAAAAAGTTTCTATTTCCTTAAAGCTGTGAGAGATCTGAAGCAGCCAGGAGCATTGACAGCAGTAAAGAAACTCTGCTGCACAAACAAATGCCTTTCAAGCACCTTCAGTATCACAGGCTCCAGCTGCGGATTGCTCAAGAACTGCAGTTTTTAACCTGCAATGGAAACATTTGAGGACAATGACTCTCTCTGCCCATCAGATTACTGTACTTGTGCAGGAAGAAGACTCAAGTCTTTATTACGGCCACTACCTTCTTGACTACTTGAATTCCAATCATGTCAGCAACCAGACAGAGACAAAAATAACAGAACAAAGCGTCTAAGCAAAATATCCAGGTAATTGTATTCATCGCATGTTGCTCCTCATTGAGAAGTGTCCTGAACAGCCATCTAGTGGATTGTTTCCTTGCTGGACTAGTGTCTTGAGAAGCCTCTTGAGAAGGGCCAGGATCACATCTCCCCTCTCAAGGCCAGGTTGGATAAGGCCTTGAGCAAGCTGGTCTAGTGCAAGGTGTCCCTGCCCATGGCACAGAGGTTGAAATTAGATGAATTTCAAGGGCCCTTACAACCCTAACCATTCTATGAATCCATGAAATATCATTTCAGATAAATATTTAGGATTTTTTTCATTTCTGCTGGCAGTTGTCAGAGGCTGTTATTTTTCTGGGAAAAGAAGGATTATCCTGCTCTTTGCCACACCAGAGATACACAGTGACCTTAGTTCAAGGGATAAGAATTTCCCTCCGTGGGGGCAGGGAAGACCATCACAGCACTGGGCACTCCATTACACCCCATTTTGTCTCTTTTACATGGAATTTGTAAGGAGCCTTTCAGCCAGAGGCATCAGAGCTAGAACTTCACTCAAGTGCAGCAAGAACAAACAAGCCTTTCAAAGAAATGGGGATTCAAATGAATATGCATAGAAATACACCCCTGAAGGAGGCATTAAGGAAAGGACTTTAGAACCAGTGGGATATTTAGCTAATAAATAAACATGTTTACTGTCCTACTGATTACAAAGCATCTCTGCTGCCTCCTCTCAGTGGCTTGTTTTTCACTGAGAGACTGCAGAGTGTCTGGCACAATGGGGCTCTGAGCTCAGCTGGGGCCTCTCACCACTAGCACCATCTCAAGCCGAAAAGCAGCAAGGGAAAGCTTCTCAGTATCAGTGAAGTCATGTGTGTGTATGCATAAATATAGACACGTTCCATTCCCCACAACCTTGCTGGCCTGCTCACCTCCATTCCCCAAAAATATAGCTTTAAATGTGCTTGGTTAGGAACAAAAGAACCCTCACTATTATTTATGCTTTAAAAGGTTTCTATTCAAGGGTCTGAGATATCAATACAAATTACTCCTACAGTACAGTAAGAGAGTGCACTAAGGAGGAGCCACTGAGCTGTGTGGCAGGTGGATGAACTCAAACAGAATGCTTTTCCAAGTGCTATCACTAGGACAGATGGAATCATCAAACTGTTTCTATTTCCAAAATACGTGGAAGTTTCACTTTTACTTATCTCATTTCTTAATCCTTATTTTAAAAAGCTATAAACGTGCAATAAAAGAAAAACCTTTCATACACAAAATCAAGTTGGATTAAGGAGCAGTAAATGTTATACTAATGGAGATTTCTGATGTAATATTATTTACAGTTTTCTTAAATGATTGTTTTAAAACGTGAGCAGATAGACACTGCTCTGTTTTTTCAGTGAGATTTTCACCAAAAATTGCACTGGCAAAAGGAACTAATGAGGGAAAAGGTGAATTAAACTTCTGATTTGGGTCTGAAGTCGCAGAACCAAGAAGCAGCATGCAGCCAAAGGATTGTTTTTTAACACTATAAACAGGTAAAGATATTTTTTATATCGACTCTCTTTAGCTCAATTAAATGAATGCATAAGGAAGTAGCTGCACATGTAAATAAAGTTCTTCTACAAAGTATAGTGTGGGATCAGGGATCTGCTGCCCTGTTTGCTGCCACTTCAATAAATATCAAGGAAGAATTGGAGCTAGATCAGTATAAATCTGAGCTATGATGTCACAAATCTATGTCACTTCAGGGATCTCCATCTGTCTGGATGACAAATATTCAGTATACAAAACTGCTGCCCAGTGAGGAAATCACTGGCACCAGCTGGGAGCCAGATCTGTGCTCACACCAGAAATTAAAGGTAAGCACAACACCAGAAATTAGAGAGGCAAGCACTGACCAAATGCATTCACAATTCAGAGAGTGGGTACTTTGCCACAGTTCTGCCTAAGCAGTTGTGACCTCTCACTAAAAGAAGCTCTGAATGTGCTGAAGACCAACAAAGCTGCACACATGGTAGACCACACTGGGCAGCCATTTCAGACTGCTTCACTCTTCCTTGCAGCAGGCAGCATTTAGCCCAGGTTCTCAGAGATACCCTGAGATACACTTACCACCACTGATGGGGTTTTGCAATCATATAACTCTATATATCTGCATACCTAAAACTAATGAAGGATGAGCTGTGAAATATCTGCCCACTCTGAGATGAGGAATCAACAACTCTTACAGAGATGATAAGTGCCGGAGACATCAACATAAGGAAGTGAAGATGCTGCCTACGGAGACCCTGAAACTGCGGGAGGAAGGCTGCGGCGGGAAGGTTAAAGCGGGAAGGTTAAAGCGGGAAGGCTAAAGCGGGAAGGCTAAAGCGGGAAGGCTAAAGCGGGAAGGTTAAAGCGGGAAGGTTAAAGCGGGAAGGCTAAAGCGGGAAGGCTAAAGCGGGAAGGCTGTCACCTTCACCCCTAGGACCCCAGAGAACACCACCAGGGGAGCACCCCCTGCGTGCCGTGGGCAGGCAGACGTAAAGCACCTCTCAGAAGTACTTTGTATATGCGTAAACTTTCCCTGCACCTCTCATGAATATGCAATAAGTAACAACATAAACCGAGGGTCGGGACCTGGGGTGTGCATATTCTGTGCTGGAGAGATCCTCCATGCACCAGCACACTTAATAAACACACCTGCTTTAGAACATCTTGGGTTATAAGGGCTTTTCTCCACGTGTCACCGTCAACACCGACCAACCCAAGGGCAGACCAGCTGATGGCACTGGTTGCTAAACTGTGTCACAGTGAAAGCCAGCAGTGGGTTAGAGAGACAGAAGGGTGGGACAGCACAGCCTCCAAGCGAGCCCCTGACAAACAACGTTGTAACCATGCAGTGACTCAGGGCACAAACACAGAGCACCCACTGCTCCTTCCTCAAACAATCCTTTCACTTGTTGCTTTCCAAAACCTTAGTTGTGGTTAAAGTTACCATAAACACTTTCTCAAGGCTTGAGACTTTGTGGGCAGTTGTTCATGTTACTGTTCTGAAGCAACAGAGAATGGATGATATTAGGTCCCAAGGCATGCAAGAAGGCTGACTGCTTGAGTTGAAAAGGGGGGAGTGATGTAAAAGACACACCTATGCTGCAGGAAAAAAAGCCAGGAACTCATGAATTCACACTCTGAATTCCAAACACTGGAGCCAAGAATCTTAAGTATAGAATGCTGTGTATGTGGCCTTTCTTTTGCCATTCCACAGAAGTGCTTGCTGTTTTGCACAGATTCCTGCTGCTCTTGTTCTGTCTAGGATGAGCAGTTTAGCAAAGTCTGTTTCTTTCTGGATTTAGTCGTCACACAGCACTGGAAAGGACAGACGAAAGGAGAACATCTTTTTAGTGTGTTTTAGCAGGTGGTAGTCTTGGGAGAATCATAATCTCATGTAGTAGCCCTTGAAATCATAAACTCCTCTGTCAGTATGCACAAAGTGAGCTGAGATGGGGAAAATGGAGCACCTGTAATCTGGCCGTGATTTGAGGGTCCAAAGTAGATCCTGTTTATTGATTCCAGCAACCTGGAGATAAAAACCCAGAAGAGGAATCTTTATTATATTCATATAGCAGCTGAAATCTCTGTAGGTGATGTGTTATGACACAGATCACACACAGATCGCTGCTTCCTAGTGCCATAAGGGATCAAAGGGCATGCAGTAGTTCACAGTGAACTACACTGCAAGAGAAGGCATCAGCCTTGGATTCTGAGAGGAACTTGAGGACAGACATGCTAGGCTTTATGAAAGTCCTTCCAGTCACTCTGTAAGACACTGAGACAAGCACTTTTTTTTTTTTCTACTTATAGCCAAAATAAAAACTGTGTAGGTTTTTTCAGGAGTCACTTGTCTAGAACTCCACAGGGACCATTTGCCTTTAAATTTCTTCCCCCATGGCCATACACATGTTCAGACTGCAAACAGCTGTCTGACATCCTTCTTCCCAGCTGCTCCTCAAGAGGCATCCCTAGAAGTCTGACTCTGCTGCTGTTACAGGTAATCTCTACATCCCTTTCTTCAGTTATACAGAACGGGTGCATTACAGAAATTATCCAAGGATGAGTAAGAGCCTCCTGGAAAAAAAACAAGCCCTAGGGGTTGTTTAGGTAAGAATATTGAGTTGGAATGATGTAAGATCACACAGGCTCACAGGATGTCAGGGGTTGGAAGGGACCCAAACAGATCATTGAGTCCAACCCCTCTGCCAGAGCAGGACCATACAATCTAGCTCAGGCCACAGAGGAACACATCCAGACAGGCATTGAAAGTCTCCATGGAAGAAGACTCTACAGTCTCTCTGGGAAGCCTGTGCCAGCACTCAGTGACCCTTACAGTAAAAGAAGTTCCCCCTTGTGTTGAGGTGGAACCTGCTGTGCTACAAAGATGTCAATCCAAACCATTACAGCAAAAGTAGCAGTGAAAGATCAAGATATTTCCATATTTCCTTGAGAGCAGCCTGCAGAACAGACACAAGAGTAAGACAATGCCACGAGTGGTACCTAACTGAGGGCATAGCTTATTCAGACTAAGAGAGGCAGGAGAAACAGGCCAGTGGGAATCTCAAGTTCACCAGAGGTGAGAATAAAGTTTTGCACTGGGGATGAACAGCCCCACGCAGCAGCACAGGCTGGGCGGGGAACCTGGGGAAGGAGTTGTTCATCCTCTCTCCACTGGTCTGCAGTTGCACATAACATCTGATTTTTCTCTGCTGGGTACTTTTCCTGTTCACTTTATCTCTAAAGCTGGTTGTAGCCTGCTCTCCAGGGTGATTTGATTTAACAACCAGTCATTGACTAAGAACGTGAGCCGTTTACAGCCTTGGGGCCTCTGCTATCAGCCTCTGCTTCATAATGGTCAGCCCAGAGTGTCCCCTATTAAATGTCAAGCCACATGCAGCACCCATGCCCTCAGATAACCATACAGCAGAAATGGATCTACCAACCTACAATTTCAGGTAATTTCACCAACTTGAAAAGAAAAACTTTCTCCTAAGACCCAGTCTATCCTCTAACAGAGCTGACACAAGCACTGTTACAGCTAGAAATTGCACAGGTGTGCACATGAGAAATGACTGCAGCAGCACTCAGACTGCCACAGCTTCAGAAGCCTCAAAATCCCATAACTTAGAGTGTTAACTGATGGCTTTCTTGCAGCTAGCTCTGACCTGGCATGTCTTGTGCAAGAGGTGCTTATCATGATGGAACAAGGGATCTGAAACTGTAATTAATTTATCTTCTATGGCTTAAAACCACCAAAACCAAATCTTTATTTCAATGAGAGAAAAAAAATCCCACTTCTTACACAGTTCTGAAAAAGGCCAGCACCAGGACACAGGGGAATGGTTTTAAGCTGAGGAAGAGTAGGTTTAGACTGGATCTTAGGAAGAAGTTGAAGGCTGGAGTAGGTGATCTCTAAGGTCCCTTCCAACCTAAGTCATTCTATGTAAAATGCAGTGTTATATTCAATAATCTGTTCCTCTGAAGGTTTTAAAACATGAAAGCATTCTTTTTTTCCCCCCCTCAGTCTTACATGGCAAGAGAACAGCAGGACCTGCTGCATACTTATCAGAGGGATTGGTAGAAAAACTCTCCATTGAAACAGTTTCTGTTTCTTTTTAAAATAAGGGAGGTTTTTAAATAGAATGCAAGCCAAGTACACTGCAAAGCTTTTGTCAGTGCTTATTTCAGATGACCTGAATAGCTCATCACTGCCTTGTCAGTAGGAAGCAGATACCTGATCCAACAGCCTGTTAAACCCTTTATATCATAAGCACTGCTGTGCATTTTGTGTAGACCACCTCTTTCATAAGTCCAGTTAGTAGATAATAACTACAGATTGGTGAAGGCAACAATGCCTTTTTTTCCCAGCCTATGTCTACAAAGATAACAATCACAGTGGGC
The DNA here is from genome assembly GCA_013399775.1 of Semnornis frantzii. Taxonomy (NCBI): domain Eukaryota; kingdom Metazoa; phylum Chordata; class Aves; order Piciformes; family Ramphastidae; genus Semnornis; species Semnornis frantzii. The sequence goes on from VWYK01121518.1 coordinate 269,228, forward strand.
CAAATTCCACAGGAACTATGCCATAAATATTCTACAAACCTCACTATTTCAGCTCTTCAGTGTGCTGGGTTTCCTCAGTAAGTTCTGCAGTTTCCCACCATTTGTGTCAAACGCAGCATTTCAAAGCAGCCCTGCTCTACAGCAAAGCTCCAAAAGGAAAGGAAGGTACTTCCCTGTGCTGAGAGGAAACCAAGAATGCTTAGTACAAACTGAGCTGTGCTTTGATGCACTCCTCTCTCTCTCTCATTTACCCAAAGCTAAGCAACTGATAAACAGGAAGGGGAAAAAAAATGTATCCAGGAAACCAAAAGATTATTCACCAGGGAGAACAAATCACAAAACTGTTCTTCATGGCCAGTAATCACTTAAATCACAAACCATTAGCAGCAATCACATTGATCACATAAAACAACTGGCAGCCCCAGAAAGCTGCTAGCTGTAATCCTTTGGAATACAGACTATTAGCAGTTGTATGATTCAGTACTGCTAATAGATAATGGTTTAAAATGGCAATTAAAAAACACTATCCATAGCCACTTTACGATGGAGCTCTGGCTTTTGAGTACTGGACAAAGCACTATTTTAACCAAAGCTCTTCTCTTAGATAGTGATGGTTTGTTAGGAATTTAGTGTATACCCACTGCTGGGGCTCTGAATAAAATCTAGCCAGTGATAAAAACATTCAGCTATAGTTTGTAGATGACCATGATCCCCTGAACATCACAGAATAGAGGTGCTCCAAACAGTACTGCCCTGACTCCCAAAGTCCACACCCACACACACATGGAAACATCTCTTGCTTTCTGCATCTCAAAAAGCCAGAGGAAACATCCACCGCTGGTCGTTTCCTTCTTATCAAGAAGTTTCTCAGCACTCTGATAAGTATCCACTGAGATGCTGCCCAGACACCCCCGGGAAATTCCAAGTCTCATTGCATTCCTGACTTGCGGAGGAACATGAAGTGTCCAAGAAGATCACTGGAATCGTTAACATAGCAGGAAAGAGTTTGTTCTCTCCTTCCTTCCTCTGCTCTGGATGCCAACAGCATCCATCTCTGCAGCAGGCACCTGTGCAAGTACTGGGACTTAAGAGCTGCACACTTGATCAAAAAGGAAAGCAAGAAAACAGACCTCAGGATAAATGCAACTATAAGTACAAAATAGAGAAAAGGTCATAAGAGAGAAAGAGCAACAGCTGGTAAGCAACACAGTGTCTGGAACCAGCTGATACAACTACACAAAACATGACACTGCCTTTGCAGTTCATTGAAGTACTTGAACTTTCCAGATACAGCAGAGGGGATTTAACATCATTTATCAGAATGGGAGGTTAGTGCTGCACTCAAAATACATGTGGCTATGAAATGAATTTTTTTACAATTACAAAAATACCTGAAGGTAGGAAACAAAAACTAGTGGAAGCAAGAGGCTAGATGTAGGAAACCCTACAGGGCTATAACTAACTATCCTAAGAATCAAAGTTTAATTTAGTATCTCCACCATTTCTGTTATCTGATCCTTGTCCTAGACTGCTCTACACAAAAGCAAAATCTAATATTACAGATCAAACTAATAGCCTCCTATAACCACATTAAGTGAAATTGAATTGATATTTCTGTACTTCCTGGTAGATAGCCATTTGGTCCAGTAAGCAATTACAAATGTCCAGGGCTGAATACATCACATTCACTGCCCTTTGTAATGCTGGAGAACAAGCTGAGGACAGAGACAGAAACCTGGTCACCTCCTCTAAGATCTCCTTGTCACACAGGTACAGCCAGAAATGCCCATAACCCACCCAGCCCAACAGACAGCAGCAGAGGAAGAATCACAGAGTCACAGGAGGTAAGGATTGGAAAGGAACCTAAAAAAATCATCCAGTCCAACCCTCCTGCCAGAGCAGGATCAGCCAGGGCAGGAGCACAGGAACACATCCAGGTGGGTTTTGAATGTCCCCAGAGAAGGAGACTCCACAGCCTCTCTGGGCAGCCTGCTCCACAGCTCCAGTACCCTCACAGTGACAGTTTTCCCTTCTATTCCCACAGCACCTCCTCTGCTCAAGCTGGCACCCAGTGCCTCTGGTGCTGCCCTTGGCCACCCGACACTGCCCTGCACGTCTTTAGCACAGCACTGAGGGCAGCCCTCAGGCTCCTCTGCTCCAGGCTCCAAGCTCCAGCTCCCTCAGCCTGGCCTCCCAGATGTTGTTACACTGCCTGCAGCAGCTTCGGGGCTCTGTGCTCAACTCTCTCAAGCAGTTCCCTGAGGTACTTCTTGAACTAAGGGGTCTAGAACTGGACACAATATTCCAGACATGGTGTCACCAGGGCAGAGCAGAGGGGCAGGAGAATCTCTCTGGACCTACTAACCACAGCCCTTCTGACTCACCCCAGGATGCTCAGAAGGGTACACTGCTGGCTGTTGTCCACCAGGACTCCAAGGTCCTTCTCCCTGGAGCTGCTCTGCACCAGATCAGTCCCCAAACTGTAGTGGTTGTTCTTCCCCAGATGGAAGATGTTCTGGCAAGGTGTTTTTATGTATGCCCCCAGACCCACACACAGTCAAACATTGTAAAGTAGATTGGAAAGTATAAATCAACAAGAACCACCCAACATTTACAAAAAGAATGTCTGTTAGTCACACAAGGTGGGCAAGAATAATTCTTCTCCTGGGAAAAATTAATTTCAGAAGGCTGATATCAAACTTCTTCCCTCAGAATCTAATGCTCTAAATCACTGAATTGCATTTTGCTCAGGGCTAAATTGCAGTGTGGGTGGACACTGCAATATGAATTCTATCTCCAAGTGCCTTATGGAAAATTCTATATAAAGCCTGTTAATTTTTAAGCAGAAGTTCTGGAAATAGAGGGTGTTTATTTAAATCTCACCTTACTTCAATCTAAGCTCTGAGACTCTATACTGAAGGGGGGGGGGAACACACCACATTGTCTGCTGCAAAGACTTCAGTGTGCACTCACCAGAACATTTCCAACTATAGTTTAGACAACTGGTAGGGAATTATAGCCAGGATAACTGCAGACAACTCGGAAGTCAGCCTTATGTTTAGAGGCATCCCTTAGCTCCTGCTGGTGGGACGACACCTTGGCCAACTCTAGAAAGATCTCATGCTAGAAACAATCACCTGAAGCTCTGATACACAGCAGGAAGGAGAAGTAGCCCATCTTTGTCACAGCCAACTCAAATTATTAACACTGACTTAGCTGCCAGCCTTAGGTGTTTGTCTACATCAGAGCTTTTTATAACCTCAGCTTCCAATTTTATGTCCTGTTTAAAGGCAAAATCCTTCCTTACATCTAGATGATAAGTGCTGTGGAAAGGAGCAGTGCCCTTGGAGGTGTTTGCAAAGGACAATCCCTGTGGTCCTTCACAGCACTGTAAGCACAGCCTCAGATTGGAAACGAGGGCAAGTCTAGTTACCAGTCACCATCTAGTTTTGTTCTAGGGTTTGTACTAGAAAGTGACTTCTTCAGCTCTTTCTGGGCACCAATGCAACCTGGTAGTTACAAAATCACAGAATCATTTAGACTGGAAGGGACTTTTCAGACCATAGAGTCCAACTGTTAATCCACCACTGAGCCATATCCCTCAGCACCACATCTACGTGGTTTTGAAAGCCCTCCAGGGATGGGACTCCAGTACTGCCCTGAGCAGCCTATTCTGGACTCTCACCACATACAAATGTTGTAGTTGTAGAACTGAAAATTGTATTTCCAACAGCAGGAACTGGTAACACAGGCAAGGAAAAGCACCTTTAGGTTGACAGGGAGTCCAGCATCAAACCTGGCAGCCTGCAAAGTGCAGAGCAGCACCCAGAAGAGTTGTGTGGAAGGCACTACAGGCATCTCCCATTACCTCTCTTGGTTCTAGGTTTGCATTTTTACAGTCCAAAAAGAACTCAGCAGCACCTTGTCCTGTAGTGCACCTAAGCAGATGTGAGCTGGTTTGCACTCCGAGAAGTTAAAAAGCAGAAAGCAAACACTGATCTTTGGAGAAGACATTCAAAGCTTGCTGCCCACAGCACGAGTGCTGGTGCATGAGTATGATTAGCAAACTGACTCCTCTTGTGAAGAATGCTCTACAGACACCTCAGCAGTGCTCAGGAGTGCTTACAGAGCCTGCTCACTAACATCACTGAGTGGGAGGTAACTCACTAACTACTAGTGGGAGGTGTCCCTGCCCATGGCAGGGGCGGGGAACTAGATGATCCTTGAGGTCCCCTCCAACTTTACCATTCTATGATCCGTGTTGGCAGAGTATCACTTGTGGGCCAGGAATCAGGAATGTCACAGGCAGAGTCCATGTCCTAGTATCAAAGGTGATCTGGTGAGACCACATCAATGTGCAGAAGTCAGAGTACCAACAGCATCACAGACTAAATAGCCATGAGATAATTAATTAGGCCTGGATAGCTATCCAGACATAATTTGGAGGCTATCTGAAGCCAGAGGAGGCACAATTGATGCCTATCTTTGTTACCAGAGATTTTGCATTCCTACTGGAAAAAAAAAAAAATAAAAAAAAAGAGAGAGGGAGAAGAAGCACACTTCCTTTGTGAAGCACATATCCTCTCCAGCTGTCTTCCCTTCTGTGCTGCTATGCTGTGACAGCACAAGACTTCCCATGTTTGAAGAAAAAAAAGAAAAGTGAAGGGCTTGCTTCAACAGATCATAACTCTACTTGGGAGAAAAATATGCAAGCAGGAGGGTACGGAGAAAACTTCATCATATTATTCAGAGGCTAATTTAATCCCTTCAAAATCCATGCAGGAAAGAATCTTTTGGTTGCAAAGACACAGATAGGAGGATAAGATAAAGGGAGTTGTGATGAATGTTGTTCCTCCTCAAGGAGAAAGCAGTTTTACCTGAAATATTTAGACTACCAGCAACAACAATAAAAACACAACAACAAAAATCCACGACACCCCCCCCCAAAAAAAGCCCCCAACAAAGCTGACAAAAAAGAACAACCCAAAAAGCCAACAGCAACAACAACCAGAAAAAAGTTAATCAAAAAACCACAACAAAAAGCAGCAACAACTGAAGAACCTCCCAAAAAATCAACGAAACCAAACAGTCCTTATTTCAAAAGCCAAAACACATCTGCCGTGACATAACAAAAACCTGATCCCACTTTAAGTGAAGGAGAAAACCATTAGTGCTGTTGTCTGGCAATTACTCCTGCTCCCAGCTTGCTTTGTGAGGCATGGAACAGCAGGAGCTGGTACTGACTCCCGCAAGCCACTCTTAAGGAGCAAGCAACAAAACTCCTCCTGAGCAGCTTCAGTGGACTTCCCAAGTGCAGACTCGGCTCTCCTCTCCCGCCCCAGCAGCCCCCTAGGTGCAGCTGCACTGTAATGCTTCTTGTTAGGCAGACAGCTTAGAATGAGAATGGTAGCAGAAGTGATTGATGATCCCAGTTCCCATAGCCCTTCCAACAGAATATATCTCATTCCCATTTCAAAATGTGTTTATTATGAATTATTGGTTTGTCACCAGACTTGCTGAAAGTGAATTTCCATGAACAACTCAGACCTGTGCATGGGGAAACACTTGAATCTGGTAACCTTTCCCTCAGCCTCTTCTGTACCTTACAGAAACAGGCAATCCAGATGGAATTCTATCTAGCTCCAGTTTACTGATTGAGCAATGTTTCTTAGTTTGTAAGCCACCTACTCAAATTCAGAATACATTGTGACCTCAGCCTCTTCCTCTCAAATAAAGCACTAACAGCAGTGTCCAGGCAAAGCTTGCTCTACGCAAAATGATGACAAAATGCCTCAATACTGGATTAGAGAAGGAACATCTTTTGAAGTGTCCCTCTAGGAAGAAACTTTGCAGGCTGAATGGTCCTTCCAGTACGAGCTTTGGCTTCCAGAATGTCCTCTTTGTAAGCTTCTCCAGTCTGAGGTTCACTACTCAAATCCAACAGAGGAGGACTTGCCCTAGTGAACTACGCAACCATTCCACAGCTTGCCACTGCTTAACCAGCTGGTATTCCCTGGAGCACAAGGACTCCCACCATTCCCAATACAGCTGTCACACTGCCTGTGTTAAGGAGGAGACATAGTTCCATCTGGCTGCAGTCACTCTCACTCACAAAAGCAGTGTTTTATAAAAATTTAAAAAAAGAAAAAAAAAAAAGTTCATCATCAGTGGAAATTTTCTTGCTGTTTTCTACAGCACTGGTCATGCAGTTTAGGTCTGGTTAAAAAGAGGGCAAGAGGGACCAGGGCCCCTCTGCAGAAGCAGGCTGAGGAGCACTCAGTGACAAGCTGGTAACAGTACCTAAGAGCTCCTGCAGCCATGGTGTTTAAAAGCCCTGCAGCTGCCTGGCATCACTTGTTTAGTCAGCACTTCAGCTGACCATAGAGCTCATCTACAGTGGAAACCAATTCTTGCCAGCGTGTGATGAAATGATTGCAAGGCCTGTAGCAAAGGATAAATTAGACTACAATTAAAAGCATTCAGGAATCAGTAAAGTGCTCCCTATGGAGAAATGAAAGGAGATTCTAAAGGCTAAGGTCATGGCATAGCAGTGCAAGTCCATGTCAGCACAAACACTGATAGACCTTCATTTGCTTTACATCTTAATATAGGCTTCTGGAATCTCCCCATCCACTTCCCACCCTTGCCAGAAGGAAGAATAAAATGAAATAACAGAATCTCCAGGGCATTTTTGAAAAGGACAATGCTGCCCTGATGCTCCTGTGGCTGAAGGGTAGCTGGAGTACCTGAACTGCAATGAAAACAAACTCACATTTACAAGATGAATGCTGGTGTTGCCACTAGTTACCACTGGAAAACGAGCAGAAATTCCAGAATGGTGATACTCTGCACGGGATCTTCCACGCGTGGGGAATGCTGTTTTCATCAGCTATCAACATTTTCTTTGCACACTGTAGGTTAGAATTCAGTCCCAATGTCAAAGGACAAACTGGCAGGCCAGGGTACATTTGTTATTAACCTGTCAAGAGAACACTGTCAGTGCTACAATTAATGCCTCTCACTGATAGTTGCAGATTCTCTCAAGCAGGCTGTTCATTATTGGAAAACAATCATCAGAAAGGGAATCACAATTTCATTTGGTTGAAGACATGTATGTTCTGAATAAATCCTCTCTGAATACTGCAGCATGGAATGTGCAGAACCTGAGAGTCTGCCTGCCTCTGCACTGCCATTTACCACTGACATGTTTGATTTCAGCCATCTTCCCTCCTGGGTTTTTGGCCAGACAGTGCTTGTGATTTGATTTACTCTAGAGGGTGATTTACAGACATCTAATCTTATTTATCTAAAAATGGCATGGTGTGTAATTTTATCTCCTGTGCCCTATGCCAGTAAATGTACAATTAGCATGGTACTCTGTAGCTGTAGAGAAGAGCTGAAATTGGTCAACACATTCCATCTAAAGCTGCCCTTCAATAGCAGAGAGAGTTCAAAGGCTCCTGCTTCCATGATCTACCTGCTCATTCTTCATCCATAAAGACACATGAGAATTCATCCTAAACTTAAATCCTTAGGAAGTAATACAGAAACTGTGCGTCAGGTAGAATGATCTCAAAAGGTCCCTTCCAACCCTCGACAATGCTATGATTGCTCCACATTCAAGAGAAACCCTCACCTGTTAGACAGCTCCATCCACACAGAGCTGCACATATGGTAGAGCACTCTGCAGCACTGCTCTCCATTTAGCAGCATCCATTTGCTTTGCAGAAGGTACTGCACCACACCACACAAACCTCACTGCTCCCTCCAAATTAAATGAACACAGCCTCCTGTTTTACAGCCACTGCCTGTGAAGGAGCTGATGCATTTGAAAGCCAGGCAAGAGCAGTGTACATCTTACTCAACATCCACTGGACTCAAGTGCTCGACTGGACAAGGGCAGCTTCAGATAGAAATGAAAACACAACTTGCAGACATGGACTAGCCCAAAGCTGTGAAAAGTGAAATTATAGATCCAAATTCTAAGAGAAAGTTTCTTTTGATAAGTAGCTGTTCTACCTCTAATCAAGGGTGGCCAAGGGTAGAAGTCAAACAGAAAGAGGTTCATGAGTTGGCAAAACAAACACTGTATTTCACCCCTTCCTCCATGACTTTGAACTTCTCATATCTACAAATAGTTACTTCTGTGGATTCCAACACTACAAGATTCTAAAATTCTGGTGACTTCAGATCCAAGTATCAATTTTAACAAACTTTTTTCCTCCAGATGAACAGAAGAGTAGGTGAGCTACGGTGCTGTGTAGAGTTCAAGAGAGATTTGACATTCCTAAGAACACTATCAACAGAAGAAAACAGGGATCAGCACTGACACCTCATTCCCTCTCACATCCCACCAGAAGTGATGACTTCTCCCACTGTACACTCAGCTGAGGGATGCTACCAGACCAAGGGTCCAAGCAGAGTTACTCTTTTGCTGCCTTTTATAACTTTTTTAATTTCTTAAACGGGGAACTCTGAAAATGCTAAAGCTAAACTGACATCACCCTGAACCCAACTGTCCACTCCATCTTCTGGATTTTCTCTGCATTAGGGAAAGACAGAACTCAAGTCCTTTGAACAAATTAACTTTTCTAAGGGGAACTGCAGAGTGGAGATAACAGATCTAAACCATGTTTATAGAGACAGATCAAAAGTAACTCTATCACTGGGGCATCAGTCCAGGCATTCAAAACCCAGGAAATCAAAGAGCTGCCAATTCGTGTTTCTTTCATTCAGATAAGCCTTCAGGGAGATCTATCCCCAATCTGAACACCAGCTGGCTGGAAAAGGTCCCCAGAGCAAAGGGTGGGTTTAGGAAAGGAAGCAACATTCCTATGAGAACTGCATCAGCCACAGCAGAGGACTGGGCTCTATCTTTAACAAACACACCCAGAAGCAAATAAAAAGAAGTAACTGTAGTAGTTCAGAATGGTTTTCAACATCACAGCCTTCTGCAAGGACAGGAAGACAAAAAGATGTGCCTTTGCTGGAGGTGCTACCCTCATACCCACCCACCCACACTGATCTCCAGAAAGGTGAGAGTAACAAACTCATTGCACTTTGTAGTAGCTTCTACTCAGAATAGATCCCTTCTGACAAAAATTTTCCTTAGAATGCAGACTTTCTCCTCAAGGAAATTATGTAAACATCCACTACATTACCAGCTTCTCTACCGCCCTCCATCTACACCCTTCAGGTACCCCAATCCGTTCACTGCTGTCCTATGCAAGCAGTTCTGCAGCACATCTCCCTATCAAATGAAACCCCACAGCAATGATCTTGTTCTAAGAATAACTTGCTATAGATTATTATTCAGCCAGCAAAAGAAAGCCATCTTAAACCAGCATTTGGCAGTGGTTATCAAATGCAGCTTGTTCTGCACTGCTACCATCATCACTAAAGTGCACTCTAATTAAGGTAAATGAGAGAGCAGGAACACAGTGACATTGGTAGCTTAATGATCCATAGCCAAATTATTTAAGAATTCTTTGAAGTTCAACTTAGTTGTAGTGGAAACAATACTGAAAATTTTAAAGGAGCTCTGGATGCCTTGCAGAATAACCTTAATGGTCTTCCTCCTCCTCGAGTTTTGGTGCTTGTGTAGGAGGTTGGAAAACTATTTATAGCCCAGGTGTTTAGTGTGGAAATGAATTCCAGGTTATAGCCAGTGCCATGCTCACAGCGAAGTGACAGCCACGTTCTCCAGACCAGTCACTGTGCCATATTTCAAACTAATAAGGTACAAGTACTTGGCAGCTATTGTAAGGAATCTGAGTTTTGGTTTCACTCCTGTCAAGTTAGATTGTGTCACTGCAGAGGAGGGATACCTCTGCAGGTTCTGAAAGCACTTTAAAAAACATTATAAAATACAAAGCAGGTAAAGCCCACTTTAAATTAATTACCACCAGAAGTGTATTTGGCCTTGCCCTAGGAAGCAATCTCAAAAGCACCGCAGCATTTGTGGGCTTCCAACCACAACAAAACCCATTACAAACCCCTCTGCTTTACTGCAAATGGCAAGGTGAAGTTACTCTGGAGATTGGAAGTGAAATCCAACCTCCTTGTTTTTCTTACCTGAATTAGGAGCACATTGTTTTCATCTGCAGAGCGAGACTTGATGTCTAATATGAATTTGTTATAAAACAGAAATAGGAAGAACATTTTTTTTAATTTTTTTTTCTGAGTTATTCAATTATGACCTCCAGAAGGAGAATTACTTCCCACATAATGCAGAACAATCAACTCTGTTTGAGACCACTGGTATAACTCATAGACAAGATGTGGAGCACTCAGGAAAGATGTGTGAGTTGCGTTGCTGGTTATTAGAGAGTAAGGCAACAATCAAAGGCACATTTACAGGAAATATAACACACATGGGGAAGAGAAAAGCAACTTGCATCAGATTAGGCTGCAGGGCTTTGGTGCTGGACCACAACAGCTCTATTGTACACAGCAAGTCCACCCACTAATGAATGGTGCTGTTAATTAGTACACAGTACTGTAAGAGGTGTGGTTTGGATGCCATTTAATACCTTCGGAAAGGTCTTTGCTTCATGCAAGACAATTAAAGATCCACTACTACTCATAAAATCCCTCCGTTAACATTAGTCTCCATCCTCAACTATAAATGCCAAGGAAATTGGCCTGAACACTTTGTAATTTCCCCATCTGCGTGGGTGATGACTTCATAAGCTGTGTTTGCCATATTACCTCACCACCCTGGGCTTTGAATCCCAGCGCAGCATGCCAAGTACAAGAGGAAGGGGAGGTGTGCTGGTCTGAGCAGCCTGCTCCAGACTGAACCCAGACTTGACCCCAGAAGGGGCAAAACGACAATGCCTGCACAGACATGGAAATTAAATAGAAGCAATGTCTACCAAAACAGATTAAACTACAAAATGGAAGATGAGGAAGAGGACACACAGTGGCTGGCAAAGGCCCAGTCCCAAGACAGGCCATGTTGTGCACCGGACGTTCTCTGTCCCACCAGAGACAGAGGTCTCTGCCTGCCACCCAGCAAAGCGCAGTAAGAGCACAGGGTGAGACATGAGGCAGAAGAGAAAGAGCAGGGCCCAGGAGGTTGCCTCCTGACATGGGAAAGTACAAGATAAGGAGCGGAATAATATATTACAACATCCTATAGCTTCCCCTGCTACTCTTTATCCCCTTGGAGGAGTTTTCTTCTCTATGGTCTTACAACTACTCTCTAAGCTACAAGAGGAGGTTTAGCTTTGCACCTGAGGACAGACTTATTATGCAAAGATGAGCAAAACAGTGAGTTGAGATAGTGACCAAGGCAGAAAAGATTGGGCTTGGAAGGAATGACAGGAAAACAGGAGTTAATCATTGAAAAGTGATCAGCACTTCTGGCCCGTGGCCCTGTTCCAGAACAACTCTAGTCCTTCAGTAGATACTCCTCAGGAGTCTTGGACAAACATGTCAAAATCCATCAATATTAACTTACAGCAAATGTGGGAAAATGAGAAATTCTTCAAGACAAGAATGTTATGAGGGAAAAAAATGCATTGGTATTGATGTATTCAGCAGTGAAATGGAATTAAAGTGAGGATTTGGGGCATTTAACTTCTGTACAGACATCACTCGTCGTAACCACAGGCCAGAACTTTCCGCGGTTAGTACACAGCAAACTTCATGGCACTGTGGCTTTTGCCGCTTTACACAAGTAATGCTACAGTCGCATCTAGAGCCTGGCAGTGCCTTAGTGAATGTCACAGTGGGGACAGTCATCAGCTGAACCTTATCAGCTTTTCTGAAACACTGCCTTTGGCACGAGGTAACTGGCATTAGGCAGAGCGCGAGGAGTCGCACAGAAAAAACGAGGCACCGAGTTTTACACCGCAGCTGCTTCCTCAATCTATCAGTTCTGCCTTGAAGTCCCACAGTGACCAAACAAAATAAAATCAAGGCAGAATTGTTGTGAACTTGAGTACTGAGTTTTCCATTCCTTTTCCATTGCATCTGGCATTTCAATATTCCCACAGTCGATGGGAGCAAAGGGCTGCTGATGACTGAGTAAAACTCAGAGCCTTAGTGGCAACACATATGCATTTGCGCTCTGATTTCTAACATCACACTTAATCTATTCTTGCTTGAAAACTCTCACTTTGAAATACTGCAGGGATTTGTTCTCCTGTTTCCCTGAGCTGACATGAATCAATGCTATTTGTTAGTTCTAAAATGCTCTCTGTTGAAAAACCTTTTAGAATTCCATACTGTATATTCCCTAACTTATTTCATATTCCTTCATCTAGCTGCTACTTCTGCCCCGTGATTCACTGTGTTCAACAAGCCAGTTCCCACTCTCATTGGTGTTTTTTTCACCCTTTTATTTTAAAGTTCTCTTGTACAATCTTAATACTCTTTTCTATCATGTGTCTCTGCACCCCACATTTTGTTCATTTGGACCCATGATACATTTGGGGTGATGCTCCTGTTTAACTGAGCATCTAAGCAATCTTTAGTCTGCTTGCAACAGCAAAACCATAAGAGAAATCAGAGTTCAGAGATATGAAATGCATATGGACAGCTGAAGCAGAAAAGGTAAAATGTAATCAATGCTTACCAACTTTCATAGAGGATCTAGAGACTTTTTACTTGAGATTTGTTTTACACTGACATTATAATTGGCTTCATTAGTCTTGAAAATTGTCGCTGCAAGTCAGACAGGCTGACTGCCTGGCTCCTGCAGTCAGAAAATAACATTAGAAAATGCTAATTGTTAAATGAGATTTCAAGCTAAAATATCCTATAAGGAAACACATTGCACTTTAGCCACACAGATACAGGGAGCTTCAGAGCAGACAAGCAGAACGAGGATTTTAAAAGCACAAACTCAAATCATCACTGCAATGGGAAATGGGCTGGCATTAGAACTTTAAAGGCTGAAGCTTATTTGCAAAAGCCCACGTAACATAGCCAGGAAGCAGTAAAGCTTCTAATGAAGTAATTCAACGAGGAGACACTCTCCATGCTCTGCTGCACAGTTTACTTTGCACTTCTATGTTTTTCTAATATTTGTAAGAAACACCACACAGTAGAGATTAAGGAGATGTGTGGTTTCTGTTAAAAACAGCAGAAACAGGGGAAGAAACTTTTTTCCACATGAGCTTTGCTTAACATACATTTGCAGTCTTAAGGTACTTCCTAGCAAAGAGTTCCACCAAAGCTTTCAAACAAGGCAAGGCATTTATGGAAGAAATGAAGGAGGAAGCAATTAGGAGACCTAACTGTAATAAAATGGTTTTGATGAAGTCCTCCCCAAGCAGGGCTTTAGATCTTCATCGATTTCCACTATTTTATTAAATACTTAGGTACTCAAGTTTGCCTCTAATTGTTGTCAACTTTTTTCCCCAATACTTCTTCATTAAACTATTAGCACAAGTTGAAAATGTTTGTGGAAAAAAACATCCTGTCTTATCTACAATGGTCTCTCTGAAATGGGCTCTTTTGCCTAATTAATCCACTGAGGCTTCTTCAGCCTGGTAACAGAAAATTCCTGTCAAGGCACACACTAGCAAAGGCATGAGAAGGTTGAGAGAACTATTCCACACGACGTCCAAAATGGATAAATCTAGAGAAATAAGCTGTTTAAAAATCACTTTGGAACCTGTAATTTACTCAGCTCTTCAGTCACGTATAATATAGAGGGGGCAAAAAAAGAGGAGACTGGAGAAGTGTCCTGATTTCTCACATAGGGGAGAATGCATATCAGCCAAGAAAAACAGGTCTGCAGAGCCACTTCATAAATCCTAGCAGGCTTTCAGAGCTCCACTTCCAGTTCCAAATGTAAACACCATGACAGGCTTGGCTACAAACTGATCTGCACAGGGCAGGATTTTATTGGGGCTGAAAGGTAGTACGTGGCAGGAGATACCAGTGAAAGAAAGAATAGGCCCTACTGTTCCTCCTTTAGAGTAGTTCTGAGATCCAGACAGAGAGGGTTAACATTTCCATCTGCAGGACAATGGCTTTGGCAGTTGGCATCCATCTTCGAGGGAAGCTCCTCTATCTGCTACTACTCTTCACATCTGACTTGAATATAAGATACTCATCGGTGGATCTGCTGCACTGGAAAGGCATTCCTTAAGGTAAGCAGCCAGAACACAGAAATACAGATGAAGTGAGTCTCTGCTCCCACTGCTTATGGCAGTGTAACTTTATGAAGTCTGAAAGACTTACTGAAATCCAGCAGTGCATCCACTCACCACAAAACACTTCTACCAACACACCTTTGCCTTCACCATCACTTTGGATAGATACTGCTGGCACACCTGAAAACAGCTGACTTAACACATGTAAAACCTGACACTTCCTTAATTAATTAGCAGCTGAATGACTTCCTAACTCCTGTACAAACTATGATTAATGAAATTTCAAGCATCGGTGTCCTTTTTTTGTCAGTGCTCGAAGGAAGCATGCTTTTGATCTCAAGCATACATAATATCCATCAACTCCAAAAACAATGCCCATGCTATTCCACAAATCCGAAGCTGCTTCCAAATACAGCAGCACCTCAGGCATAAATAAAGAAAAGGGTTACCTCAGCTAAGGGCACTGTTTGCAAGAGCCTTGTGCTGAGGTATTGATAGCAGTAAATACCATTGGCTCTGTAGCCAGGCTAAATTACAGATATTCTTATAAGGTTTTGTAAAATTCAGTAGAAATGTCTTGGGTAATTGAGATGTTTCATAAAAACTGCTGTAAGAAGTGTTGGGGGAGAAAAACAGAATTAATTCCATCATGAGATTAATGTCAGTGGGCAGGAAGATCTTACAGAAACTGCCAAAATTACAGAGTAGTCTTAAAGCCTCTGACTGAAATAGTCTGGTAATTCTGAAACTATTGTCTTAAACATCCTAAAGATTACTAACAAACATCACCACCTCTCCTGAAGCATTCATCCAACATCTTCCAGCTGATGGAATTCGGGCTCTCAAACACAAGGTAACTGCTATAAGGTACTTGTGTACTGCTGACATAGCTCCAACAAACATTTTCACTGTGAGGGTGCTGAAGCCCTGGAGCAGGCTGCCCAGAGAGGTTGTGAAGTCTCCTTCTCTGGATTCAAAACCCTTTTGGATTTGGAAACCACATGGATGTGTTCCTGTATGACCCACCCAGAGAGCTTCTGCTCTGGCAGGGTGGCTGGACTGCATGACTCTTTAGGGTCTCTTCCAATCCCTAACATTCTGTGATTCTGTAGATATTTCAATGGAACAAAACCAGCAAAGCAACAGGGACTACATTAAGAACTAAACTGGGTTGATAGACAGCACTGTTCAATCAACAGTTACAGTCCCAGCGTGCCTGCAGGAGTTACTATCCTCACATCAGTACTGTTCATGGTTTCAGCCCATCTGCAAGGCAGGAACACTTGGGATGATACTATTCTGTCACAGATTTTGGTTGCACTTAAACACTGTCACAATGGAAGAGGTATGTCCTCTTAGACCCACCGCAGATCAAAAAGTATGGCTTGCAGGTGGCTCTGCCCATTTCTGCCCACATCACACAGGCTGCTTCGTTTCCCTCGCCCTGGGTTTTGGGGACACGCACACACTGCCCATGCCCACAGCTACCAGCAGGATGCTTTCTGCTCTGTTTTTAGTTTGGAAAGGCAAACTGGAGGACAGTGTAACACTTGGCAAGGTACAGGCAAACACATTCTCCCCCGTGGCAAGCACAGTGCAGGCCTGCTTTCCTTGAAAGCAACCACCGATGCTCAGTTCCTACATCCCTCTCACCACCACTGGCGTTCAGGGTGTGACACTTAGGATGACTTTGCCCAGCACTGTTAGACATCTAATAGCATGTCTGGGGGTTTCAGGCACAGCAGCACTGAGCCGTGCTAAGTACACACGATTCTATACAAAACTACTTGATCATGGAAACTGACAATTGAGAAGAGTCTGTATTGATGCCAGGCTTGTCATCCTGTCACAGTCAGTCAGGCTGCTTATGGGGAGAGGAGAACTTGGTATCTTTTTAGCATAGAAGACCAAGTATCACTAGGCTTTCAGTCATCAATACTTTAAGGAGACACGCAGCCCCTGATCTCTTTTGGGAGCACACCACGGAGGATACCAGGCTTGCCTAGTTTCTCACCTGGCATTTGGCTGTGGCATGCTGGTATGCCGCTCGGCTACTGAGAGCAGAGGACATACAGCTTCAGTGTATGAAGTAGATTACATTAGAACATTTGGTAGGCAAAATGCTTTCATTCTTAACTACAGCAATTAGTAAATGCATCTTAATTTACATCTGCCAGAACCCTGTCCAAACTTTGAGCTAAATATTCTAGGAAAGTGAACAGAAGTTTCAGTTTGGTTCAGATTAGCCTGCATGGCCATCAGCATGAAATGAAGGCATTTCAAAGAAAGGAATTGCATTTAAAATGTAGGCTTTTCATGTAGTAAGCATCCTTAGAGCTACAGATCCATTACTACAGCAGCTTTCAGCACTCTTTCTTCCAGGCCACTGTCCTGTATAAGGATATTTTAGCAAGATTCACTAGACATAATAAACTACCTGGTCATTTAGTACAGTCATCTGCCCAGTCTTAAAAGGTCTTGACTGTGCTAGAATCATTTCCTCAAATGACATTGTCCAGAGAGAAAGGGCAAAGGATGAAGAGGAAACAAAAGGGAAAACCCCAGGAAGATATCTGAACACTTCTCAGTTCCTCTGAATGCATCAGAACAAAATCTGTCACTGCTACTGCAAAGCATGTAAAAGGAAGTCACTTGAGGTAGGTATGCAGCACGGCTTGCAGTAAACACAGGGGACAGAGAGCAATCGCAGTATGAACTGACACCTAACTTTGTATATCTGTGTCCAGTACATGGTAAGTAAGTAATAAGACTCAGAGATGAGAAGCAAACAGGTGTGCATTTCTTGCAGTAGCTTTGGTAGTTGAAGGCTTACACAAAAGATCTTCCTTTGAATCCTGCATTAAGCAGCTAATTGGACCAATATTGAGAGGGCTTACACAATCACTGAGTTAGAAGGAAACAGAATTCAATAATATAATCACTTTGGATCCCCATCAAATGGAAGCATCAAACACCGTCAAGTGGTACAAAAGGTATTCCTGATTTCCAAAGCTACAGAGAAGTTAAAATGACAAATCCTCCAGGAGATTTTCTACTGATTTTTGTGAAAGCAAGGCATGCGAGCACGGGTGCTCCAGAGAAGCATAACACACATTACAGGAGTTCGGAATTCACAGGTCAGTGCTTTGCTGTGACCCACAGAGCGAGCAGGCAGTTAGCACAGCTAATAAATGACAAAGGGTAGCCCTTGCGCAGCGACTGCTGCAATTCCTCGCCATGTCCGGTAGTGTCTTACACAACAATAGGGACTTTCATCTGAGCAGGAAAAAGACCACAAAGACCAAAACTGAGCTTCCCTCTAAACTGAAAAATAAAACTCAGATGTTCTCAGTGTTTTCACCAGCAGCCACACAGTCCCTAGCCTCTGGGCCATTCCCTCCTTATCATCTTCTCACTGCAGTTGATAGCAAACACAGTGTATAACTGGAGCCTTATTGTGTGTATACTCGTTAAGATGTAGCCAGCAGGTGAGTCAGCTACAGTGCTGGTCTTCCACTACAGAGTCAGCCTTATGCTGGTTTGCATCATGGAAAGCTCAAATGCCTATGAAAAAAATAGATCATAGTGGGGGGAAACAAGGAAAACCCTTCAAGTACTGAAAAGAAATGAGTGACCAGACAGAATGTAAGGAAGACCAAGAAAATAATTCAAGCAGCATGAGGAAGGACTCCTCCTGTTAATCACTCATGAGAGGATGGCAGAGAAGAAATTCCTCTCTGCCTATGCAGCGAGTGAGGATTAAGATGTGCAACTTTCATTTACCTATGGTATTGTAGCTAGGAAACTCTGAGAAAGGGAAGAGTCTCACCTCGAGGTAAAAAAAGGACACACAAATACAAAACTCTCTGGACAGCAAAATACAGGGTAAAGAAAGCTCAATTAAGCATCAAAGTTGTGGTGTAGGTGCAAACTGAGACACAAGGATAGGGACACTGAAGAAATGAGGAGTAAAGTAGAAGGTTACTCATCACCATGAGAAAATGAAGGAAATGAACCAAAGAGACTATCTGCAGGTTATTTCATTAGAAGAAACCATTGAAAGCTCCTAGGCTTAAAAAAACACAATACCAAGACCAGAAGGCAGGGTTGCTAGAAACTTCAAAAACCCCAAGCTGATGGCTTTCAAGCCTCCATTTCTCACACATGAGTTTTCCATAGCACACGCCTAAAATAGATCTAAGTTCTTGCTATTTAGGCAGTTTCTATTATTGGGAAAGTCAGGAAAGAAAACGATGTTTAAGACGCTGGAGGACTTTGATATCATCTGACAAATTAATATCTATCAAATAAAGGTTAGAGGTTCCAACTTCAGTCTGGCAAGGTCCTGCTACGCTTTAAATGTGCTCTAACAAGCTTTCACACTTTAAAAGCCAGTTGCAAACTGAATTTGCCCTGGTTTTCTCAGCATATTGAGAACTGGCTAGTGAGTCTCTTCTTTGTAAGAGTTCTGCCTCGTTCCCCAGCAATGTAAACATTCTGGTGACCCAAAAACATCAAGGCAGCTTTCAAGCTAACAGCTACAAGAATTTGGCCAGGAAGAGGTCTCGCTAACGTGCTTTACTTCCTTCCATTCAGGTCTAGCTGTAAAGCACACAACCACGTGCAAAAGAGAGCAGAACTGTTCCCACTACAGTATTTATTATAAAGCAAGTTGGGCTGCGCTTCTGCCTAGTGTCTGTGCTGCTCTGACCACTACTAGATGCTGTCTTGGTCTAGTCAGGCTTTTTTGATGGACGCTACAAGGGTCAGAGTTGATTCACAGTTGCTTTGCACAGCCACAACGCCTTGTTGGTGGTGTTGGAGGGCCAGCTGGCTGTCCGTGTGCCTGGCTTGGTGGGGTCACTGTGCTTCGTGTCACTGAGCTTTTGCTGTTTCCAAAGCTGTGGTCTGCTTTGAGACGTGATTCAGCGGCACTGCGTGAGGCTTTCCAACGAGCCAGTTAGGACTCCACCAGCCATTTTTAGCCAAAGAAAGAGGCTGTGTGGGAAGACATGTGGAAAGTGTGGGAGTTCAAGGAACGTTAGTAATGTAACTCAGCAGGGAACAGAAAGTGAAGAACCCAGGGAGAAGCCAGCAGAGTGAGCAGTCAAGCCAGCAGGATGTAAGAGGAAGCTACTGCCTCTTCAGAGGCTTTGTCGGTCCTCCTTCTTCCTAACAAAGCTGTCACTTTGACAGAATCAAAGCCAAAAGACATCCTTAAAACTCCTTAAGCCACCACAGAACAGTTCCTAGTGGCCATACATGAGAAGTACAAAATTACCTTGACCGTCTGTGGAGGTAGTGGGTGATTCTCCACGCTGTCTGCTCACCCTGAGCTCCTTTTAGCTGGACAGGGGGGTGCTGTAATTCCAGCAGCTCCAGAAAGCTGGTGCTGGTTCCAGTGCAGATAGCAGTTATAGATCTGAAACTGCTTACAGCAAGGTCCAGTAAAGCTGCAGCGCATGAGAAATCCTAGTGCACAGAAAGGTCTGCAAGGACCGGCAATGCGCCCTTGAGGCCAAGAGGGCCAGCAGCATTCTGGAATGCATTAAGAAAAGCGTGGCCAGCAGGGCTAGGGAGGTTCTCCTGCCCCTCTGCTCTGTCCTGGTGAGACCACATCTGCAATACTGCGGCCAGTTATCGGCTCCTCAAGTCAAGAGGGACAGGGATCTGCTGAAAGTCCAACAGAGAGCTACAAGGATGAGTGGGGGGCTTGAACATTTCTGCTGCGAAGAAAAACTGAGAGACCCAAGGTTGTTTAGTCTGGAGAGGAGAAGGCCTTACCAATGTCTATAAATATCTGAGGGTGGGTGTCAATATGAGGGTGCCAGGTTCTTTGTGGTGGTGCCCAGTGATAAGACAAGGAACAACAGGTACCAGCTGGAATGCAGGAGGTTCCACCTCAGCATGAGGAGACAATTCTGTATGGTGAGGATGAGACAGTCCTGGAGCAGGCTGCCCAGAGAGGTTGTGGAGTCTCCTTCTCTGGGGACATTCAAAACCCACCTGGATGTGTTCCTGTGTGACCTGCCCTGGGTGATCCTGCTCTGGCAGGGCGTTGGACTGGATGATCTCTGGAGGTCCTTTCCAACCCCTGACATTCATCATTCTGTGATAAGCTGTGCCAAGTGAAAACTGAAATGTGGAATGGAGTTAAGTTCTGCAGGAGCATCTAGAGTGAATCCAGCAATATTCCTGGACTAACAGACTGAGGAGCATCAGTGACTGATCTGGGTGGATCCAGGACCACACAGCTGCTCATCTCCTGTATCCCACACTTGTGCACATCCAAGAATTTGTGATAAGAATGAACCAAATGAAACTATTTCCTCTTGAAGCACAGCATGCATTTCACAGCTGCAGTAGTACTCTCACAATTAAATATTCCTGATTGCCTACAGTAGAAATTAACCTCCAGGAAAAGTGGCAGAAAACATGACAGAAAGAAGTAAATTTTCTCAGTAATTATGGCTTTAATCCTGAAGGTCTTCCACCTCCTAAAATATTTCAGTTATCACAAGCATGTTTACATGTCACTTCCATGACTTCTTCAGGGGAGAGAGAGGACAGAAAAAACAAAATCAACAGAAAACAACCCAAATCCACAAAAATTATTTTTTTCTCCATATTGGAAATGAGAAAGACATTTACAAGGAAGCAGGCTAAGATGTGAAAATGAAATAAAATGTCAGTGCCCGGTCTTTGAAGCATCTGATGCTAGCAATGCCCTTGACAAAACTGTAGTCCTTGCTAATGTTTAGCTTACACTTCAGAAAATCCCCACAGATGTGTCACCAAGCTGCCCCTAGCCATCTCTGTAAGGGACTGGCTCCTGCTAATGTCAGTACCTCCATGGAGAGTTACTCCTGAAGCCACACTCTTGCTATACTAAGGATTGGGCACTGGACAAGCAAAATCAGAGGCATCTCTGCAGGTGCTGCTTGTACACAATCAACAAAAGGCAAATTGAAATGGAACATTCGACACGCCACAGGAACGCCAGCAGGCTGGGTTGGGGAGTCTCCTTCTTAGGAGTTCTGGTGTCCCCAGCATGAGAAGGACACAGAGTTGTTGGAGTGAGTCCAGAGGAAGGCCACGAAGATGATCCAAGGTCTTGGACACCCCTGATATCAGGATGGGCTGAAGGAGCTTGGGTTGTTCAGCCTCGAGAACACTCTGGGGGTCCTTAGAGCTGCCCACCAGTAGCTGAAGGGATCCTACAGGGAGGGTACAGAGGGACTTTTGGTTTGAAGCTGAGGCAGAGTAGGGTTAGACTGGAGCTGAGGAAGAGTTCTCCAGTATGAGGGCAGTGAGACTCTGGAACAGGCTGCCTCCTCCCTGGGGGTGCTCAAAGCCAGGTTGGATGAGGTCTTGAGCACCTGAGTCTAGTTGAGGTGTCCCTGCCCATGGTGGGGAGGTTGGAGCACATGAGTTCTGAGGTCTCTTCCAACCTGAGCCATTCTAGGATTCTGATTAGTGTCTGTCAATAAAAGTGTTTTGCAATCACCATAGACATATGGACCTTTCTGGTTTTGTGTACAGATTTCTGTTTCCCATAATGGTATGGATGTCAAAATCAGGCTTTGTTCTCAAAATAAAATGCGGTTCTTCCATCAGGAGCCAACCTTCTTCTGGCTCTAGGAAAATCCACTCCTTTGCTGCTACTAGATTTGCAGGTCAGAGCCTAGACTGAAGGAAAGAGGGGAATTCTTTTCCTGAGTGAAGTGTTAGAGGTGAGACAGGATTCTCTTAAAGGCAGGTTGGACTGGTAACATTTGCACTCCATTCCCAGCGCTTGGGAGATGAGCAAGGTAACAGAAAGTTCTGTAGCAGCACACCACATGGACATGCAGGCAACCTGCACCTCTCTTCTGCAAAGTTGTGGATAACAAGTGGAGAAACTTTAACAACAGATAGACAAACTCTATAGACACAAAATGCTAATTCTTGTCAGCTGCATGCCACTAAAACTCTCTGGAGCCATCGGACTCAGGTGGACATTCGTGTAGCAGTTTTTGCTGGGGAAGCCTTGTAGGCACTGCGAACAGAAGTGAGAGCACTGCTCTGCTCTGTGCCCTGTGCATTGCTTACCATGTTCTGACTGATTTCTTCTGAGAAGGTTTTCAGTCCCTGGCTTCTGTACTGATGAACAATGACTTCCGGGGTGTGACCCTGACCTGGAAGTTAAAACCAAAGGTGCGAATGCTACTTTGGGAACAGGAGCTTCTGCTAACTTTGAAATGACCAACAGAAAAGTTGGGTGGCTCCATACCTTTTTGATAAGTGCCTCTGAATTATTTAGCTGTCAGTGGACCAAAAAAAAAAAAAAAAGCAGGAATACTGTAATGGAGGTGCTGTGCATGACAGCACGTAGGAGTCTGTCCCTGCCTGCCCACTGTTTTTCCCTGCAAGCACTATGTGAATCCAGTTGTTCTCGAGGGAAAAGACTGGAATCACTGCTGTTGGGCTGCAGGGATTGCTTCTTTTATCACTCACGGGTTAGGGCACTCCTTTAAGACATCAGATCTGTGCTTCATTTCTTTTTCTGCCCAAGCAGCTTTGAGCTGTTAATCTCTTCTGTTCATGACACTTCCGTGACCTCTGTGCTTGGTGGTGTTCTCTCACTTATTCTTCCCTCTGAATTCTCTTCTGCTTGGCATAAACAAACACTGACAGCCACAATCCACTGCTTCCCAGAGGAGTGTCCATATCATCAGAAAATGAGACCTGGGCTTTTATTGCATAAATATGCATTTGTTTTAATATCAAGTGGAACGATGGTGTTCTGTCAGAGACAGAAGTCTCCCATCAGCACACCTCCAGAACCTGACATTATGAGGTCAGTTCAGCATATTTCAGAACCTGGCTGCCTGTGTGGGAAATGTTGATTGAAGGCTTTACAATTAAGCAGCAAAGCCGGAAAAGCCAGATTTAGGTCACAGTTAGCAAGACTGTTCTGGAGTTTGATCTCCTGGAAGGAACCAGAGGTATTCCACACAATCTCTGTTCCAGCATTGTCTGTATTTACCTCTAGTTTTCTGTTCTATTGTTGTTCCATTTCGGTACAATTCGGCATTCAAAATCCAAGGAAGAATACACTACCTCTTGAGGAAATGCATGCACAGAACACACTGTAGTGCACAATTTGATGGGCTTAGTTTGAGTAAAAATCTGTTCTTCAGAGGAAAAATATATAAAATAATTTTTTTAATCCCTTTTGCTGCACCTCAGCATCAAATTGCTCCTCAGTTAACTGAATCTCCACTTCCCCAAAAGAGCAATACAGATAACTACTTCCTGCTGTTATTAATTTGTAAGGATTTCTTCCCAAGTATTTTGGTTTGTAGATACATTTTGTGGCTTGCCACTGAATTGTTACAGTCTAAATGAAATCCCCAAATCAGCAGGTCTAGTCAAATGCTGGACAGAAATGGATTCCCAGCTAAATAATGACTGCTTCCCCTTCCTCCTGCAACTATTTACACCTCACTGCATTTTTCTCAAAACACATTCTGGAGTGCTTGATCATTTATTCAATTGCATTCAGAGATATTCTACTGCTAAGCTCAATAAAGAAATGTCTGCCCAGTGAAAGATTGCTTCTGAACCACTTGTACTAATGTACATAAACACATTTGCACTGAGGCAGGGTTAAAGTTACCCGGAAACAGGGTCAGCCCACAGAGCAACTAGATCATGGACACCTTCCTTGTGGATGAACTACCCAAACAATGTATTTGGGGAAAGCAGAAACCTCCTTGTGTTACTGTGTTTTCTGTTCTATTGTTGGATGCCACCATCCCCCCGACCCCTGTTCTGTATTTTCCATCCTGAGATCTGCAGATTGCTTACCAGGAATAAATCCCTTTCTCCTTTCCATCCGCAGCGCACGTCTGTTTGTACTGCACACACGCAGAGCAAGGCACAGCAAACTGACACAAATCGTTTGGGGTCACCTGACAGATGAGCAGCAGAGGCACAAGGAGAGCCCAGGCTGTACGACTCCTCCGTGCACTCCCCAAAAGGACGCAGTAGTGCTCCAGTGGTTGACATCATTACTGCAACTTGGGGAAGCCTCCAGTCTGATTTTATAGGCAAAGACCAGAAGCACTCGGAAATGCTAAAAGATGCACATAGCTGAAGACAGCTCGTACTCATACTTTCGATGCACCTATAGCAAGTCCTAAATGCAACAGGGTTGTGACCAAAAGCTGACCATGAGACTGAGCGGCACACAGCTGCCGATGGCAGCCACAAGCCCGATCCTGCTTTCTCTATGTTGAATAAACAAAACTGCACACATAATGCTTGCATCCCCCTAGGAAAAAACATCCTCCTGCATTCTTAAACAAAAGTGTGCATGGCAGAGAGCAGAAAGACCCTGGAACTCAACAAGGATTCCTCTGCTGCTGTCGATTTCATCTGTCTGCCGTAGTGTAGGCAGCAGTAAGGTTCTCAAAGCACAGCTTTGCTTTAACTGCCAGTGGAAGAACAGGACTTGCCTGTCACTTTTGGAAAGCTAAATACTGTGCTAATTTCCGTGACACTCACTTTTTTTTTATTAAGCATAAATGTAATGGAAACACTGTCAGCCAGGAAAGTAACTTTGCCTGGTCCTCCACAAGACAATGAATTATTGCACCAGGAAAGCCAATGTCCCTTCTGCAGCATTAAATACATTAAAAATGGGATCTGCTGAAAACAGCAGCTTGAATCTAGTAGCTGCTTGTTATACTTAGAAAGCTGATCACCAACCTCAGACATCAGCCTTGCAGAGACAGAACGAGACCTGTTGAGAATTGTTAAACCTTTCAACTCCCTTCATCTTAACCCTAGGACAAGCACAATCCTTGTTTCCTTCAGAATCGGCCACAAAAGCATCCTTAATGAGTGATGCAGCTGTGTAAACATAAGCAGCAGTTTATTAGCTTCATAAAGTGGCTGTGCTAAGAAGAGCAACTTCCCACCACAAAAGGCAGAACAGCTCCCTTGTCACCTTCTTGCTCCTCTGGTGATAAAGCTGGAAAATAATTAATTTGGGCCATTCACATGTGACTCTGAATTGGCAGAAACATGACTGCTTCATAGGAGTGGGGGGGAAAAAAAGTCCCTCAAAACCCTAAGAGTGATGTACAGAATGCAAGAAGGGTACAAAAAGTACACAACTGCACAGCCCAACTCTGGCGTTCTCCTGGAGAGGGGACATCTGAAGGGACATGCCCAGATGGAACACAGTGAAGTGGCATGTGTACACAAGAAGAAAGTACAATTTGTGGGTGAGGCATGCAAAGATGCCTCAGTTTCTATCACTACAATAGTATTTCAGAAGAAGATTGTTATTAGACATTTGCTACTAGATCCCAAATGTTGATGTAACCAAAGACAAACCTGGCAGCTTTGCTTGAAGAGCAAAAGACCTTTCTGCACTGCAGGTTACAGGGGGGTGCCCCAGTGTGCCTGGAGCTGTAGCTATTGCTCACTGCTGAGCAGTTCCAGCAGGTCACTAGCAAATAGGGGGGCTAAATTGCTGCACATGAATTACCACCCAGGCACAGTGCCTGTTTTGGAGATGGCAGTCAGAGAAGCTTTTTCCATGTCCAGATAGCATTCCCCAACACTCAGCACTAAACAATTCAAATAAAATGTCAA
Source organism: Semnornis frantzii (assembly GCA_013399775.1). Taxonomy (NCBI): domain Eukaryota; kingdom Metazoa; phylum Chordata; class Aves; order Piciformes; family Ramphastidae; genus Semnornis; species Semnornis frantzii. Next base: position 294,988 of record VWYK01121518.1, read on the forward strand.
TGCCTCTAAATTTTTGCACTATACATCATGGTTTTAATTATGCTCTTGTTCCTTCTTGCCTTCTTGGAGAAGATGAAGGGAATAAAAAATTCAGAGGATGGAAACAAATGGCAAGCAATTTCTTTGAGAGCAGGGCTGCTGCCAGCACAGATTCACAGAACCGCAGTTGCAACGTTCACAGGTTACAGTGAGCTGCTGCAGAGTTCCTTCTGTCTGCTTTACCTTCCACATGGAACCATGCATCTGTATTCCTTCAGTGCTACAATATCCCCTAGCCATATATTTACTAATAAATCAGAGTTAAAAGCTCCCCTCAAAGACAATAATTAGAAATGCAGAACGAACAAAAAAAGTACCTAATGTAATGACAATTCCAGGTCTCAAACAGCGATTTGTCACCAGCATCTATTTTTCATGCAGTAATTACAACGTTAATTTGTTCTTCTTTGACAAAAAGGCACCTCCAAGTTATTAATGATAACTAATATCTGTAATATTAATTTTAAATAAATAATTCATGTAATAATTTATATACTAATAATGTAATTAGACCAAGGTTATGATCTCTGAATACTAGATCAGGACTCGCTTCAAGTTAGTGTCTACTTCCCTCTGACACAATGTTTCTGGAGGCTTAATTAAAGCCTGCAGCATGTTTCAGCCTTTATTCACTATCTAAATATTCCACTCCCTCTCTAGACTGCTCTTCCTCCCGGCCCAAAGGACTATTTTTGTCTTCATGTCTCCACAATCCCTAAGCACAGTAGAAGGGCAGGTACATGTCAATGAGTTACACGGGAGGAAAACACCTGCTGTGTTCTGGGAACAACAAGCTTTTGGCCACAAAGCCTCATTTTGTCTTCCTCCACACAAGTCTTCCTCCTCTGACTGCATCAAGTCTAGTGCAAAGCTAAGCGAGGCACAGATACCTTGTCTGAAATCAGGCAGGGACAAGACACTGCAGAAACAAGTGACATGCAACCACCCTTTGTCCAGGAGCTTTCAGCACTGTGAGACCTCCTGCACCAAATGCCAGTTTCTCTTTGTGCACTGGTGGGACGGTAACAGCAAAAGGTTGCTTTTCTTCACTCCAAACCCATGATGGCTCCCAACAGTCACATATGCCTCTGAACAGAGCTATGTAGCTCCCAGCTGGCCAAATGACCTCTCCTCGCAGAACTAGTAAGAAAGTCTTTATTTTTCCTCCTGAAATACCTCCTGGTTTCCAAGATGCAGTGGTGGGTAGGAAAGGACACAAATGGAAAGTCAGAACCAAGCCTCTAAGTGACCCTTTCTTAAAGAAGCACTTTAGATCTTTCTCTACTCAATGCCATTACCCAATGCATGTCCTATGGACAAACCACTCATCTGCTTAGTTAATTCAGATTGAGTGCAGACAGAAGCAACAATGTACCAAAATCTGTTCTCAGTGGGCCTTAATGGTTGCACTGCTATGCCGTTCCCCGAAGAGTTTGTGTGTCACACAGCACTGCTGTTCACCAGGAGCCAGCTGCACAGCCCGGACTGCGAGGAGTACAAACGAGGGGAAACTGCATTGTTTCCCATCCTTAGCTGTGTGTCATCCGTATCTTACTGGATAACTCCTGGCTGATTATTCTCCTCCTGGTTCCCATCAACAGGAACCAGATAATGCATCTGCTTTCCACCCCGTGGACTGATTGAGGGGAAAAAGTATCCCTGATTGGCTGAGAGCAGCCCATGGCACTGCAATGCCAGAGTCACAGAGATGAATCTGACAGCATGCTTTCTATTACAGAGCTCCAATTTCCTGGGACACGTGTCCTAAGCCTATTAGTAGTATGCTGCTCAAGACTGCTTGGCACAGGTTTTGCCTTGTTTCCACAACTCTATTATAAGAATGTATGACAGACATTTGGAAGAGATTTCATCTTTATAAACCATTGAATCTAAATATAAAAGCCAGAAAGATATTCAAAATTAGTGCATCTCATCTAGCATTAAAGGACAAAGTAGTGGTGGTTCAAGCACAGAAGAAATGGTTTCAGTTAGGTCTTCGTAGGGAGGGATGTATGGAAACATAAACCTTCTGGACTAGCAGCTTCTGTGACCACTTCTGGTAGTATCTGACACTTCTCTCTCTTCTCAACACCATCGCTGTCTCAGTCCCAAATCCACTAGCCAAAACAACTGGCAATGGCACAGCAGAAACTACACCTGGACTGACAACTGCATGGTTACTGCTACATTTCATTCCACTTGTGACACCTGAAAATCTGAAAGATGGAATTCCATAGGCAGACAGGATCAATATAAAGGATCTTCTACTGAGTTAGTAAGACATGTTTGGAGAGCGCAGCTCATTCAGAAACATTGCACAAAGACCATGTTATGATCCACCAGTGCTTCTGAAAGGTGCATGATAGTTTGTCATTAGTAATTAAGCTGTCTGTTTTTCCTAAGGCCAAGTAGTGCACAGAGAGGATGCAAGCTTTGGGAACAGCTCTGGCACACCAAGAAAGAGAATGTGATGGAGCTAATCATCCATCAACAACAGTTACTGACCACATGTCCTGCCAAATCACTACGAGGTATTAACCCCCTGCCTGTGATCTGAGATCAGCTCTGTACTGCCAAGTCATGGACAACAGAAACAAAGAAAGAAAACTGCAGTAAGCTAGAGCAGAACAACACTTTGAGTCACTGAGAAATCCTGAGTGTACAGCAGAAACTGAGGCCTCTGAAATCCTGCCTCTCTCAACAGACTAGGATGAAGTGTCTGACAGGAGCAGGGACAGAACATCCCAATCAGCACAGCACACCTGAAACAACTTTAAACTATTCAGTTTGTCAGGTTCTCAGTTTATCCCATCACTGGCTTGGACTCCAGGTGCTGGCTACACACATCCATAAATACAAGATCAATTTCTCCATTATTTACCTTTCGTTTTCCCAAAGTTAGCAAGCTAGCAAAGAAAGAAAAAACAACAAGACTGTAATGTCTCAATGCAGACTGCAGGGTCTACATGGCAGATTCTCCTGTGGTGTCCTGAGAGCAGAGAAAAAGGTGCTGCTGGAAACTGTGACTGTTCAAATATGGTAGCCAGAGCACAGGCAGATCTAGACAGAGATCCACTGCTCTGCTCAACAAAACTAAGGCAACTCACACAAATCACTTGTCCCCTTTTTAGAGGGTAAGCGAATGAAGACAAATACAAGACTTTGCACTCTTTCATGGCAATGCAATATGCTCCTGATTCAGCTCAGTAAAACACTGAACTATCACACAATAATCTTTGAATTCAAGTCTGCTAGAAGTAAGTTCATGCCAAGACTGGGAAAACAGCAGAACATTCAGCTACTCAGTAAAGAAAACCAAGCTCCTGCTTTTGACCAGTCACTTCTGTTTGAAGGGGCAGTAGTGGTCTTTCATACTAAGATCAAATTTTCTTAGCTGCTAATGCTTTCAGTTCTTGTTTGGTTTCACCTGCATGAAAGGTCCATTCTAAGGTCCTAGGTTTAGGTTTATGTCTTCAAGTCTGCCCCAAAAAAGCCCACAAACAAACCAACAAAAACACAAACCAACCCCTCTTTACAGGGACAACAAAATAATGGAAGGGACCTGCCATATATTCCAGGAGCTTCCCCACATCTCAGGTAACCCAGCTGCAGGGTACACTGGATGCCACATGTGCCCCGCAGCAGAGACAGCTTCCAGAAGCACACAGAAAGCTCCAAACCCACAGGGACCAGATCCTGCTTTGGCTGATGGTAGATCTCAGCCCAAACTGCTGGCTCTGCTCAGCATCCATCATATTCACATTATGACTAAACCACTTTTCCATCGTTCCTAGTTTGAGCCAACAAGCCAGGTCCATCATAAAGGTAAAAGATTCCATGCAGCAGCTACTATTCTTCTCTCTTTCAGTATCATTTAATTTTTAATGTCAGACTATATTTGTCTTTTACTGTTCAAGCAAAGGTAACCCTTCAACTCCCCCTTCAGAATCTGACCTACAGTTCTCCCAAGGCAAATACAAGTGACTTAGATTGTGCCATGCTGCTGTTGTTCTGTTTTTGTGACTTTGGCATTATTGCTAACATGCATCAGCATTTTGTCAGTGAAGAATTCTGCTCCATAACTTGAATTCTAAAGGGCTGCTGGAAACGGTTGTGTGATTTAGACACAGGCAGGGAGTTTTGAGATCTAAATACTAGGAATTCATAATAAGTTATGCTCAGCAAACAGCCTAGAAGCAAAAAAGAAATACCCTAAGTACACTGCTTGTACAACTGCAGAGAAAGGCAGGGGCCACTGTCCTTCTGCTGTGCAAGGGCTGTTGCAGGGAGCAAGCAGCTCAGGCAGGGGGGCACATCCATTGGCCACACTTCTAGTAGCAACCAGAAGCTCCTGAGAGACTCCACACACGACTGAAGTTTTCCAAATATTGATAAAGGGAGTGCGGATCAACAGACAGAAAAGAAGAGAGCAAAAGTGTTCTGCTATACAATTACTCATTCAATGTTTCCTGCTGACCAGTCCAAGTTTCAGCAGGAACAGGTTCTGAAGGGCTCAAGCCCAGACACTTATATTGTGAGTAAGGGAAAAGGTTTTACTCTTTCATTTCTTAAACTCTGTTGATGTTTTTGCTTTCCAGGGGTGGCTGGAGTCCTGTGTGTGCTCTCTGTGGTGCTCAGTGTCACCTTAGGGGAATGGCTTAGAGCTGGGCTAGTGCTATGCTGTTCATTGTTGGGCCAGGTTTTGTCTGGAGCAACACAGGTTCCTCCAAAGAATACCACCTGGAGATCTGCTCCAGGCTGTGTTAATCCAGGACAATATAGAAGGGATGATCATGAATAAGGCCTTCATCCCTCTCTCCTGTTTTGGAAGCAGAGCCTCTAAAGCTGAAGCCCACAGCAGTGGTACACTGCTCTGTCTGAACATGCCTGCAAAAGGCAAGTCTAGCAAGAAGTCCTAACCTTCATTTGCTTCACTACCTTAATCTCCTTTAATCACCATGCTAATTTAATGCTCCAAAAGGAGTATAAAGAAAGATTTTAAAGAGACTATTAACAGGTACATATCATTTCCACAAAAAAAACCCTTTGGATTGGTAAAACTAAAGCTTTCCCAGTCATACATACAGAGAACACAGTTGGTTAGTTTGCATAACTGATCTGTTCTTACCACGAAATTATTCTGTGGGCTCTTATCTGTGAAAGCTGAATTCCCATAATTAAACTATTATAATGAGGGTAGTCAAAATCTGAATCATCTTTTAGGACTAACTCTTCCTAAACGTATTTCAGCTCTATTTTTACTACACAGTCCAAGGATGTATTTCCTTTTTATTCCACAGGACAATTAAAATCTTCAAATGGTAATTATTCTTTATTGGGTAATGCTATATTTCACTCCTCAGCTATCCTAAACTTCTGAGAGGAGGTTAAATGCAAGTAATTCTCAAATATGACAGAAACACAAGAGCTATGAGATGCCTAAGACTGCATTACACAAGCAGATTCTAGATGTCCTTCATAGCGAGGCGGCAGCCTTCTGTTTGCAAACCAGTGTGGGGTAAACCCCAGCTGGCCCAATTTCTGTAGGTTCATTATTTGCTTTGTCAAATTTTTCTTAACTTATCTGGGTACATTGCCAGGAAACCTATTCCTGGGTGCCGTTGACAGAAAGAAACACTTTTTTTTTTTCCCTCCTTCATAAACTAAATAGAAGGAGTGGGAAATAACACTTAAATTTTCCCACTGGCTCAGGAAGCCACCCAGCAATTCAGTTCCTAAAACTTGTTAGTTGGAACAAGACTTTCCTTCCTCAAAGCAGAGCGATGTGTTTTACGTAAGCACAAATTCCAGAGAGGCATCTATTAATTTGCCGAGTCATTGCCAATCCACTTTTCATTTATATCCTTAAGAGAAAACCTTAATTCAAAGTCTATTATGAAGGTTTAGCAGGGGAAGTTATGAATGGAACTGTCATGTCAAACATGACAAAGATCATAAAGGGCAAAATGGGAAAATCCGTTATAAAATTACTGTTAAACCGTTATTAGTTTAGCTACCTCCACTCCAGCAGTGCAACTGAAGACTACTTGCTGTTATGGAGTATTTAAAGATCTAGAACACTGAATTGTGTTCCCTGATGAATTATAGATGAAACACGCTCTCAGAAAGGGTGTCTAAGGCACCGCTGACTATGGTTGCAAAGAGGGGTACATGCTACTTTGCCATACAGGCGAGTTTTCACTTAAGAGATTATCAAGGAAGAAAGAAAAGGCAGTTAGGCAACATGACACTCAGCAACAGACAAAGTTACATCATTGCTTATTGACAGTGACAAGTGCAACATTAGGGAGAGAATATTGCATATTTAAAACAAATGAGTAATTGCTCTACAGATCCATTTAATACCATTCAAGGCTAAGGTGAACAAGAGGGCTCTTTCTTCTAGCTAAAAAGTCTATTAGCCTAATTTACAATTACACACACAGCAGAAACAAATCTGTCAGGGCATAAAAATGTCACTGGTGACAGTTTACATTACACAAGTGCTCAGATCAGGATGAACTGTTAGCATCAAATTGCAATCAACTCCAAGAAACACAGAAACACTCTCGCTGCCATGACGTAAATTTATCCTCCAGCACTTCCCATTTTCTCCACACACTTTAAAAACAGTTTGAAAATTCAAAACAGTTACACAACACTAACTCGCTCTGGTTTCTGAAAGGTGTCTGAGGTAAGCGTTCTCTTGCTTTTCAGTGCCCAACATACACATTTATAGGGCAGTCTTGCAGAGGAAATTACTTACAGAAGTTATTTTATAACAAAAGACTCCTATGAAATATATGAGAATAAAATGTATGAGCTGAACTTGCAAACTGTACTGTAATTTTGCCTTTACAGTCATGCCTCAATCTGTCTAAAGGATCTTTGTTAGATGAATACAGCAGCAATCACACCAGCCTGTCCCTCACTTCAGCATTTGTCATCTGTAAAACTAATGCTCACCTTTCCTGCTTGGCAGTAGCCAAACCTCTCCAAAACCAAACAAATAAAAAAAGCACACACAAAAAAACCCCAAACCAATACAATCAAACCAAAGGCAGACCCAAAACAGAAGAGCACAACCAAGCCACACACCACACAGCCGCGCCGCCTTTCCTCCTCTCTGTACTCTGTTGGCTTCTTTTCCTTAACTCAGCCGAAGAAACTGTCCTTTCAGCATCCTGAAATCAAGTAAACAGCTACCAGAGTCCTTCTAGTCTTTGCTAGCAAGGAATAAGGTCTCAGCTCGGTGCCCATTTGCCACTCTCATAGCCCTTAACAGCCTCACTGATCCTGAAAACCCTATCATTTTGGGAAGTCATTAGCATAAAAAGATATTTATAAAACACCTGCTACCAGTGTTGCAATTAAGATCTAATTGTTGACTCAGCATTGTAGGCAGCAATACTGTCTCAGCAACTATCTTTGCAGCAACCTCACCCAAACTATTGCGAAGTTTGAGCGTCCTTTACTGTGGGCCTTGGTTTGGAAGTCACAGAGAAAAGCCTGCTGTAAAGCCATATGGGTATGGACTTACAAGAGGAGCATTCATCTAGAGGCTTCATGTCAGATCAGGAAAGCTGAGGTACACACCAGTTGTGGGAACAGCACCCAGCATTCCAGCACCTCTGACCACCTCAGCACATCCAGGTAACACTCAGGGTTGCTGTGACACTGCCTCAGCTTGGATGCAGACAGTAACACAGAGAAACACATTCTGAAGTATAAAATTCTATTAACCTCTCTGCCACACTCCTCAGTGGCAGCTGCTGTGTGGGACCTACCAAGAGAGGAGAACAAAGTACTGCCATGGAATCACAGAATGAACCAGCTTGGAAAAGATCTCTAGGATCATGGAGTCTAACCTATCACCTAACCCTTCTCACTAACTCATGGCACGAAGCGCCTCGACCAGCCTCCTCTTCAACACCTCCAGGGATGCTGACTCTCTCCAGCCTGCCCATTCTCTATTCATGCTGTGCCAGCAGCTGCAACCAGAGTGCCTAGGGCAGATCTGCCTGAGCAACACGTGCTGATGGGGAAGGTGGTTGAGGCTGTCTCAGCGTCACAAACTCTGAACAAGTGATGTTTGCTGGGACAGGCAGCACTTCCAGGCTTACCAGGGGTGCAGTCGCAATACTTGTCTGCCAGTGCTTCTGGAAGCCTGACCTTCTGAGACAGGACAGGGAAATGAAGTGTAAGGTTTTTCTCCCCCCAGAAGGACAGCTGTCCTTAAAATTATTAAGCATACTTTCTGTAACTACATTATATTTAGAAGCAGTGAGTCCACATCTGTTTCCTGTGAAGGGACGTTTGTGCTTAAAACACTTCACTTCTATATTCCGATCATGACCAAAACCTGCACCCCTAAATCTCAGCTTGAGAAAGCACAGCATGAACACATCTGAAGCTAAAGCATGAGGCTCACAGAGCACCAGAATGTAACTTCAGGAGCAAGTGTGACAATAAAGAGAATTAGGAAACATGGTTTTTAAAATACAACACTGCAATAAAAGCAAATGGATGGAAAATCTAATGGGGGATGAGAATTAAGTGTTACAGCCCTGGGCATAAAGATCAAGACAGTAACAGCCCACTAAGGTTCTCCTCTGGAAACAACTACTGCAAAGCGTATATCAGATGTGGTGTTTGTAAGTCAGGCTACCACAAGTCCTCCACAGAACCACCTTGTTCTTTTAGGCAGTTCTGACAAAGTCTGCACGGTTGTTTCCCCTGCAGCTACTCCCATCTAGTTTATTTATATTCCTGCTGCATAGGTTCATTAAATAATTTGCAGTTACCACCTGCTTGATATTCTCTACCAAGGACTGCTACTCTTTGTCTGCCCCAAGGTCAGCAGCACACCTTAGCAGTGCCATCTGCTTCGCCTGGGGTGGTAGCAGCAGGGCACACCCAGCTCCCGGTGACCAGCGAAAATAATGGCTGTGGGTGCTCAGGAGTGCTTCAGACCCTTTGGACACAGCATGCTGGAGGAATCAAACCAGAGCTGACTACCAAAATGCTGATCCACTTCCTGTGGTCAAACTCAGGAGTGTGGAAGTTGGAGAACTAAGTCCTTTTGCCATTTAATTATATGAGAGAGTTGGTGCCTGCCATCAGCACAAGTTTAGCAGTAGTTCTAATCCTGTCTATTGTAACCTAATTTTCCCACAAAATCAGATGCTAATGAATTTTGGGGCAGTGAGTGCATTTTGGTGTTGGTTTGGGGTTTGGTTTGTACTTTGGGTTTTTTTGATTGTTTAAAACAGCTTTGCTTACTGCTCTTCAAAGCTTGGGACTGGAATTCTGAAGTCACTGCTGATCCAGCAGCCAGGAGGCCTGCACACCACTGAAATACCACCCACTGCTTTTGTTTAAGGCAGATTCCTTCTCTCTCACTCAAGTCAAAGACTTAGAGATGGGCAACTGTCTGACAACTAAAATAGAAGGACTTGTATTTACTGTGGTTGCCTGATCAATTAGTCAGGAGGGAAAGATTTGCACTGTTCTTTTATTAAAGATGCAAAAGCTCACATCTCTGCTTGTTTAGTCAGGTGGTCAATAAAAGTTGCCCTCGACTTGATCCACACTGCACCTCCAGCTGAGGAAGAGGATGATGGCATTTGTGGTTAAAAAGCAGTGCAGACTTTGGATCTGAAATCTGAGCTATCATTAGGCAAAGGCTAGGAATGAATTTTTGTATTTTATTTGTTTTAATTGACTTCAGACAAACAAGAGAAATTAACATGAATTTTGGTAGCCTGAGATCTGATGACCTACTGCCGTAGGTTTTTGTGTAAGAGCACAACAGACTGAGACCATGAAAATAACATTAAAGAAACAAGTGGCAAAACAACTCCGCCAAATGTGGAGAGAGGAGGAGCATTGAGTTGCTCCTCATTTCCAAGCAGCTCCTCCCACATTTAAGGCTGCAGGTATATTTCCAGTCTACTTTAACTGCTCTGAGTTTACCATCTCCTTAAGCAGTCTCTCCCTTTTGCACTAAAATCATCTTAGTTTTGCTTTCCAATTACAGACTTATTTCTAGAAGTTTCAGACAAATGAATCTGTGCACCTGGAATTCAGAAGCAGATATTACAGCGCATGTGTGTTTCATTTTGAATGCACACCATTTAAAGATTTTGGTTAACACAGAAAAACACAATTACTATTTTAAAACATGAACAACTGTCACCCGTTCCGACAGGCAGTTGTTCCACTGACTGAGCAGGCCTTGCTGAGACACAACCATTGATGGGTTTGCTCAGTGATGCTTTATCTCCCCTGCGCTTCTGGCAGTGGTCTCTAGCAGGCAACTGAAAGGATTGTGTAGGTTTTATTATCTCAAGAGGATCTGGCATCTAAAACCTGCACAGATTAAAATATCTGTATTGCTTTTCCAGTCTGAGTTACATGACTTGTGCAGATCCCAAGGATGACTTCAGTGAGGTTAGAGGGGAAAGGATACCAGTGAAGGTATTCCTTGTCACCTCTTCAAGAAATAGCAAGTTCCATTGAGAGAAGGTATGTCAACTGTTATCCCTGAACACAAATCACACAGAGCTGAGGGCCTCACTAGATTTAAACTGATCGACAGACATAGCTAACTATTAGTAGTTCTGTCTGACAGAGCAGCCTGAGCAGTTGAACTTACTGCCTCTGCCATTTGATTGCCTCTGAAAACATCAATGAAATCCCACGGCTACTTGAATATATCTGAGTAGATGGAAAGCACCAGCATGGTAAACAGTGAAATGTTTGCTCAAGACATAACCAACTTTGTGGTCCAGAGCATTAGAAGTGTGCCCACCAGTGATGCTCCAGCATGCCACTACAGCTTTGCTAGTTTGCCATTTTTGCCCCATCCTATCAATTGCACCTGCAGAAAGTTGTGCTGCTGCCCAACAATAAGACCTCCAGCACACAGCTGCTGGGAGAAGCATTACAACATGTAACTTGGAGCCTGAAGTGAACATGGATCTACTCAACTCTTGTGACTACAAAAGCTGTGCAGGCTCCTGAGTTTCAGAACAAGGTGGCAGGCGTTGCAGAATTCGCACCGCGAGCACAGGAGGAGCAATGGTGGCTGATGTCAGATACGCGCCACAGCAGCGATGGCTTTTGTAAAAGCTGTTACAATTCGCGCAGAGAGAAGGGCAGGGGCAGCCCTCTGCTTTGTTATTTCAGTTCCCTTGTGCTCCACAATTAGGTTTTAATAGCCATGTGATATTTCCAGCACTCTGCACTGGACTGTTGTTGCTATTTTTACCAGTGCCACCATTAGCTCGCTGAAACTCTAGGTATGCAAAATGCATTCTCACTCCTGCTGCGCAGGGTTGCCTCCTGAAATTACTTGAGCAGTATGAAGCAATTAACATTAGAGACCAACTTCTAGTGGTGTTTTGGGATTTCTTTCACTATATTTGATCACTATGGGATACAGAGCCAAATACAAATGAACGGAACATAATAGCTACCAATGCTGGACTCCTGAGAAGAGAGGGGCGACACAGAAGTGATTATTACATCCAGGAAAAATGTGTTCTTAGTCTAAAGGACATATCACACCTTGGGACACCTGCATCCAGATCTGGAGCCCTCAGCACCGGGTGGACATCGACCTGATGGAGCATTGACCTGAAGTTAGGCAAGAGAAGACTTAGTCTGGATGTAAGGAACGTAAGGTAGAACACTGCAACAGGTTGCCTAGGGAAGTGGTTGAGGCCTCATCCCTGGAGGTATTCAAGATCAGGCTCAAAAATATTCTGGGCAGTCTGATCTAGTGGAGGATGCCCCTGCTGACTTCAGGGGACTTGGACTGGATGACCTTTGGAGGTCCCTTCCAACTCAACCTACCCCATGATTCTGTGATTCTATCAGTCACTTCTCAACGGAGTCTTGTGCAAGCCACAACACACAATTATACCAAAGTGTTTCTTATTCCCTGAGGAGCTGCCTCTATCTTGTATTTCCTTCTACTTACTCTGGTTATTAGAAATTAAAAGTTCAATCCACTGTATACAAACTCATTCATCATAGGACAAGGTTATGCCCTTAATTCGTTGCTTCATCTAGCCACTCTGCTTAAGGACCTTATTCACAGCCTATGATAATTACTTTCTCCTTTTCATGCATAGTGACAATGTTTGTAACTTTCCATGACCTATTCTGAATTCGAAATTACACCAAGAATCCTTGTTTATGTTTCTACAGATAGCACTCTAGGACAGCTTTTCACTGTCAAAACACATGCATTAAGTTCCTGGATTCCACACTTTAAATGAATCTTTGTCTTTATTTGCTGTACAGGGAGTGTTTCTCAGAGGGTTGCAACTAGATGATCCTTGAGGTCCCTTCCAAGCTTACCATTTTATGATTCTAGGACTCCTTTCTTTCTGACACAAAACGACCCTTCAAGCGCAATTTAAATATCTGCTTCTCAAAAGAATGATCCATAACACAACCCCGAAAGCAGAAATCTGCTCCTGCTGAGACACTCCCCAGAATTTTGAGCTGATTGCAGTAGCAGCAGCTCTGCTAGAAAGAATACTTGTTAAGGAGCCCCAAGTCAGTGATAGGGAAATACCTGAGAAGACAAACTCTGGTGAAAAGTGTTTAAATGGTTTGCTCTCGAGCGGCACGAGAATAACAATCACTGCTGTGAGATACAGCCTGTGCCCTGCTGCATCAGATCATTCCAGCCTCATCTCCACCCCTGAACAGCACACAAGGCTAGGACAGAGGCTTGGAGCACACTGCAGCTGAAATCTCCAAGATTTTTTTTTTCCAGGTAAAACATGTCAGAAGTTCTTCAGAGGTTTCCAGCTTGAATACACATCTAACAGATCCGCTTTAGAATAAAAAAACTATAAAGACATTAAATACCATTAGCCAGACTATTAGCATAGCAAACCTTCGGGGTTTGGTTAGTTTCAAGGTGTTCCGCCACCAAGTGTTTCTGCTTCAGAGGGCAAATGCCTGCAGTGTTGCATAAGGGAAGTGGTCCTGCAAAAAGGCACCAGGCTGTCAGCGCTGCAGCTGGCAGGGAGGTTTGACAGACTGAATCCCTGCCTTCAAGTTATGTTAATCATGCATACTGGATCATGCAAGTAGGTTCTTCAGGACTGGGAGTGTGCTCACAGCAGTACATATGCTTGAATGACACTAACACTTAGCTTATTGGCAGCAACCCCTCCATGAAAGCCTTGATCACCAGCAAATGCTCCTGGAAAGAACACTTCTCCTTTGCACCTGTACCAGAATCCTGATAGTAGGAGTTACGCTTGCTGCGGGAGGGAATGCAAGGGAAGCAGCCTGGCACCAGAACCTCTAATCAAAAGAGCTATCCTTAGCTAGTCAGGAGAGTAACAAACTGTCCCTAGAAAGGCAGAAGCACAGACTGTGTAAGGTGTAGCCAGTGTTCCTGTTTTCACTGGCAGTTACAAAGGGAGCCAGCCCCGAGTTATCTAACACAACTTAGAGCTTGCTTCCATCATTTCTTCAGCTATGACCCAGTTTAAGGATTTGTTAATTAGCAAGGATTCATCCAAAAGATGCCACAGTTGCCATTTGCCAAGTGCTCTTAGCTCTAAGAAAGCAACTGTTAAGTTTGCAACATCTGAAAAAAACAACAATAGGTGTGCAATAATTACAGCAATGGTTGCATGGGAATACCTGATGGCATCCTTTGGGAAGGCTGCAAGGGAGGTTGGAGGAGATGATCTCTCAGGCCCCTTCCAACGTGAGCCATTCTAGGATCCTGTTAGTACTCTCATCCTGGCATGTCTCACAGCATTTTGTGAAAGCCTCTCCTCAGTTGAACAGCAGCCACTGCAAACATTGAACAAGAGAAAAAAAGGCTGAGAGGACATTTCTTGTGGAATGGAAGCATTAATCTGCTATTAAATGAAATATTATCATTTAATCTTCTACAGTCTACTGTTAAGACTCTGCAAAATAAAGTAAAGCAACTTCTGCTGCAATGCCCAAGATCCTGGAACAATCAATGCACACCACAGACAGAAAGACTGCTTCACACTGTGCCAGTGGCCTGCTGGCTCTGGAAAGGCAAGGTACAGCTCATGGGGCAAAGGAAACTCACTTACTGCTGCAGAGCTGTGAAAGGATCCACTCAGCTCTACCTGGCAAAGGAAACTCATTTACTGCTGCAGAGCTGTGAAAGGATCCACTCAGTTCTACCTGGCAAAGGAAACTCATTTACTGCTGCAGAGCTGTGAAAGGATCCACTCAGCTCTACCTGGAAAGGAAACTCATTTACTGCTGCAGAGCAGTAAGAACGCAGTCAGCTCTGCCTGGCAAAAGAAACAATAGGTTTTCCTCCCTGATCTTCCAGAGTTTATTAGCTCTAGGAATGGTATGTTTTTTGCACTCTGTAGATGGATGCTATTACAATTAGTTATGACAGGCAGAGCAGAAAGGTCAGGCAGACCACTCAGGGGAAGGTAGACTTCTGGAGAAAGAGATAGAGATTAAAAAACAGGGGGAAGTAACAGCCCACCCAGTGAGATTTTCTAAAGCACCCAACTGAGCTTGGAATGTGAATTCATTTTATTTCCCACTAAAATTGATGGAAATAACCTCTCTATTCCTTAACTTCTACAACAATAAAACTGCCTTTTACAAAGATAAGTTCAAAGAACTTTCCTTGCTTAAAAAAAAACAACAAACCACACAAAAAACCCAGACAACCAAAAATCAAACAAACAACAAAACCCAAAACAAAACAAAAAATCCCACAAAAACGTTTTAGATTATTTTGCCTTCCTAAAGTTGAATCCATAAAACTGACAGAGGTAGTCCAAATGGACACAGCATGAGGGAATTTCTTTCCCTGAAATACATGCATATTCAGAGAAGCTGATAAGGTGGCACCATGGCTAAACACTCTGCTGCTATTCTTCTTTATTCTGTTCCTTTGCTTTTTTTTGTGTAGAGAGTAGATGCAGTTTTAGATAAAACAAAGGCAACCAACCCACACCACTTACTTTTGTATTCCTGTGCAATAAAAACTGCAAAAACAATGCAAGAAAAAAAAACGACTATGAAAAAATAAATCACTTAACATTAAAATAATTAACATTTAACTTAGAAGTGGTTTATAATAAGCCTTATGCTACAGAGTTTTACACAGGAACCACTTAATCCAATCAATACATTTTTATGGAATTGCAATGAATTTTGTAAGTCAGTAGAAAGTCACAATACACAAAGCTGCATGCTTCATAACTCTATGTGTGTTACTACTGCAGCCTCATTGCACACAAAAGGCTAAGCAAGACAGAATCATAGAGTCACTAAGGCTGGAAAAGACCTTTGAGTTCACCTGTATGCTAAACCATGTCCTCTGCTCAGAACAATTCTGCTGCAGGATATGAAATCCATGAACACTCACTGAGCTATGGTAAAAACACCAACAATTGTTTAGGACTGCTTGTTAAAATGCAGGTCCAGTGCCTTTCACTTCCAGTTTCATCAACAAATTGCAAATTTACTTCTGCTAATGAGTAACCAAACAATTAATGTTCAAGGATACTGAAGTGTGAAACAACAATCAGAGTGAGGGCACAACACCCTGTGCAGACAGTCATGCAAGAGGCTTGCTCGTGAAAACAGAAGGCTGAGGTTTCCAGCCACTGGGGCAAAGCGACAGAAAGCTAATTAATTCTGAAAATTAGTGCCTGAAACACATTCAGTGTAAACCTGTTTACCCAAAACTGTCTTCTGGGTGGTCTAATTAGTATAACTTCATATGACTGGTTGTTAAAGACAGCTCTGAAGTGACCCCCAGGACCTCACAGAACCACTCCTCGAGAAGTACATCACAGATCACCAGCTCCAAAACATACAGAAGTAATATTCCATCGTGAAATATTAATTCCTCTTCTGCTCTCGAATTCTTATTCTAAGATGTCTTTGGTCTCATAACTTCAGAGAAGCCAATTCACTATTATTTATTTATTTTGAGAGTAGGACAAAAGCAGTTTAACTTTGAAATTAACAGCCAGGGCTCCAGAAAAGGAGGTCTACATTTTCTTTATGACCCTAATTCCACCAGGACCAGCTTAGAATTTCTTTATGGATCCTTGCAAGAGGGGAAAAAGCAATAAGAACCTCTAAACACTGATTCGTTTGTAGAAATAGTCTCCTGTGGCTCTCCTGGGATCACAAGGAGACAGTATAGCTTAAGTAAACAATCTCTATCAACACAGCTGAACCGTTTGCTGTTTGTCCTCCTTATACCACAAATGACTGCAGATTTAGTCTGTGTCATGCTGGCACCAGAGCTGCCTATCTATGCTACTATTTTCAGCCCCTTCTCCCCTCCATCCTTGCCTACCAATCTCCTCCATGCATTTACCAAGTTAAACTCTTATTTTGCTACAACTGCATGAGAATACCACCAGTGCCACCGACTGTTATCTGAAGATACTAAACTCAGTGTCTGGCACTACCATACTAATTTACCAGCAACTAAAAGAGTAGCTTCAGATCTGGATTTGAGAAGCTTGTAAATCCACATTACGTTTCTGTGATGTATCCTTGCCTTTACCTAGTTCTGCCTACTGTTTTTTGGGTAATTGCATGATTTCCAACAGAAACTCCACCACCTTGGAGGTGTCTTGTCTTGACCCTAGGCCTCCTGCCAACAATGAGTCAACAATTTTGCTTTAACTTCTCATTTAGAGATGTTCATATAAGTTTTCATATGAAAATAAATAGGGTTGCACCCACTCCCAGAGCCTGGAATTAACAAACCCCAAACGCAATTACTTTTTCCTTGAGGTTTGTGAGAAACTACACCAAGTCTGACTCAGCCTGAGTAACAGATCAACACCTAAACACCCAACATTTGGGAACTAGCTAGAGCAAATTCCTGCTAATTAGTTATGTAATTTAAGCCATAAAGTGATCTTGTGCTTAATTTCGCCTGAATCCCTGTTCTACCTTTGGACAGTGACTCTACTGCATTCTTTTATTACCTGGGGAAAGCCAGGATGCAGGTGCGGTGGTGAGGAGAAGTCAGTAGACAGAGACACCCTAATGTCTCAGCTTGTCATTTTCTCCTTGCCTCAGACATACTTACAGCTGTGCCACATTATCAAAAAGTAAGACTTCAGGGAGCCTGGATGTCTGCTTCTAGTGACACACCACCTAGTCAATAACTCTCTTCAGCTGACTAGCTGAGCTCGCATTTCACCTCGGCATTGAATAGTTTGTGCTGACTTACATCTAAAGTAGGAAAGTCCAAAGCAATGATGCTGCTCTGTAAAGCAGGCTTTGCATCTCTACACCCCTTGATGCACGCAGATCAATTAGACCAATACATCAAATTAATACGTATTTCTTCATTCAAATAATTCTTGAGTCTTTTTTGGGGAGGCGAAAGAATATCCCTGGCCAATTACAAAGCAACAGACCTCAGCCTACAGCTTTTGGCTTGTCTCAAAGCGAAATGACACTGACCCTCTGCAGCGGGCAGGCACCTTCTGACAGATTTGCTCTAAGTCAGTTGTCTCATTTTGGAGTGTTAGGATTTTAAGTCTCTAGCAAATGCGCTGCTTCCCACTAGAATCACTGAAACGAAGCAGGATCAAGAGGATGTTTTCTTCCAAACTTCTCCTCCAGTGTCCATACAGCCCTGCTTAAAGCTTCTCATGAAAGTGCAAGTGATGGCTTAGGGATTACGTCTTGTGAAAATTAGCACACTTACAGCCAAAAAGGAAGCCAAAACAAGTATGAAGGCTACGTGCTGAGGGACTAACAATTACTAAATCTTTGAGCTCTCAGCATATCAATAATGAGAAAAGATTGGAAGAGGAGAACAGGTATTAAAGAAAAGTATTTTTCTTTTACTTTGCTGTAGGCAACAAGTTCTTAACAGTTGTTACCAAAATAGGGTACCTATTACTCACGATCTCTGTTCTGTCTACACTTGGCTGAAGCTGAATGCATTCAAACTTTCTTCCTCCCCCTCCAGATGAGGGCAATCAGGAGGAATTCAATCTTTGTTAACAGATTATTTTCAACAGTATTAAATAATAATTAAAAAAATAATCATCTTTTGGACTTCACAGATTTTAAGGCTTATTTAACCTTTATGGCTCATTTCTTTCCACTCTCCATTTGCTGTGTATAGGAAGATAAATAACAAAGTGCCTCCTCTATTTCCCATAACTTTTTACATGTGGCCTATGGGTATTTGAAGCAAGATTTTTCCATTTCCTCCAAACCTTAATGTACACAAATTTGTCTACAACAGGACGCAATAAAAATCACATCACTACAAATTCACCCAGATTACAAATTCCAGTCAGCATTGATTCCACACTGAAAACATGGTCAATTAAATACCTGCTCCTCCCATGGAGTCTTTACGGCAGGACCTTTCTCTGGCCATTGCATTCTGCAGAAAGTCTCCACAGAGGTCAAAAGCACAAGAAGAGACCCAGACAATGTTTCCTTCATGCTGTGTATATCACCTGTGCTCCCTGAATTAATCACTTTGCCAGGAAATTGTAAAGCTCCAGCAATGGAACATAATGATTTCTACAACTGCACATCACATAGGCACTTGGTACATTCCACCCATGGACTCTAGCTGCTCCATTCTGCTGCCTTAACTTGGGGCTTGAAAACCAACAAACCACTCAGCACCTACAAACTGTGCTGCTTGTTCTTGATGGTTTCAATGAACGCAGCACAATTCCCAATGCCACCTGATAAAGGAAGACAAGCCTTCCACTTGGCTTCCTCCAGCATTCCTGAGAAAAACCTTATGACAGCTTAGGCTACCTGGGTCACTCAAGAGTTGCTGAAAAACCCAGGCCGGCTACGTTGCCAGCAAGATCACAGGACTAACTTGGGTGCTGTTGGTATCCTGTTTAAAGAAAACTCAAATGAATTCTAGAAGACACTTGAGGTTTGTTTTGCAGATAACCCAGCTAGTATTCATCAAACTGCTTCATTAGGGTTGTTCTTGTGCATTACTTGCCATGGGAAACCAGGCAGCTCTCGGGGGTCTGCTTGGGTAGTATGGACTTCACTTGGTCTGCGACAAAGCACTACCCCAACAAAATCTGCTAAAGGAAGTGGTCTGTTTCCAGCTTTGGAGTCATAGCTACAGCAGTATTTCTTCAGTGTGTTATTGGCAAGACTGTGTCATGGCTTCTGAGCATCAGGCATACGGAACAGAGTGGTGCACAACTGGCCTTGTATGTGGGGAAGACTTTCCCGTGCACCTTCTCCAGACCATTTTCCCTTTCCTGTGCCTTACTGTAGCAAGGCACTCTTAGTTTAGCACTGCCTGTTTTCTCTACCACAGAGACTGCTCTTTGCTTGCAACACCCAGCTATCCTTCCAGCTCAATGGGGTCTTCTCTAGAAATATTTGATACGCATTCAGCAATTCATCACAATAAAAGAAATATTGATAATGCATCTTTATCTTAAAAGTCCTAACAAAGTCTGCCTTTATTTCTGAGTAACTACTTCTTGGAAGCTTCATTTCAACTGGATGATCCTCAATATTCCAATGCAGCTAAGAGCATCTTTTTAGCTGGCATTACATTAAAGCAGTGAGAGACAGGAAATGGTGCTATGGGGAGCAACAAGCCTAGAGAGGACCTTCAAAATACAGTTGATGTTTGCAATCCAAATAAAAATTTAGCTAGTGTTCCCTTGTACATGATTCATCTGGATTTGTGGAATGGACTTGGGTTTTGACAACGCAAAAAGAGTCTCCTCAGAGACTTTCAGAGCAGAAGTCCTTCCACTTCGGTGTTTCCAGTAATGACAATAGTAGTACTTGGGTAAAAGACAAACTATTACTACACATCTGTTGCAACCTAAAGAATATATTTCTGGGATGGTTGGACTGATAATAACGAGAGCAATTCACAGACAAATGCATTAGGAACTTGATACAAAGTAGTAGAATTAAGACCCCATCTCAAAATTAAAGAGAACAAACACCACACCCGAAATCCATTGATGTTTAAACACAAGAAAAAAGAAAACAAGAGGAGCTCCAAGGTTTTTTCATCTGTCACAGCAGCTTTCCCAGCAGCCTGTCCAGACACACTGTACAACTGTCAGCAGTGTCTCAAGGCCGGAAAGCTGCCTGAAAAATTCCCATCTGGTTGGTCAGAGCGGTTAGGACCCATAGCACTCAGGGTTCTGGCAAGGGGCAGAGGACCATAATTCTTGTTCAGGAGGACACACATACACAAAGTAAAGAATTTCTTGGATCAGCATCAGAAAAAAATCACATTAATCAAAGACCTCAGTTTCTTAGAATCCTGATCACCTACCCAATGCTCCCAGCACCCTTGCTGAGCCTTGAATTACTGTTCCAAGGAAGGCTGTTTTGGACTGCAGAGAACAAAGGTTCCTCTCCCATCCCCAGACATGCTGTGCCTTTACAGGGCAACAGCCATCCATCAGCCCAAACAGCACAGAGCCCTGCTAGGCCCCACGATGGGAGGAATTTGTGTTTCAGTCGTTCAGTCCTGGCTCTGGCTGGATGCCATCACTCTGCCTGCACACCCAAGGTCAAGGATCCTGTGGGATGTCCTGTACAGATCATTGCCTTTGCACGGTGTTCCTGGGGCTTCAGTCAGCCGGCCACCGGCACACTCAGTACCTGCAGAGCCTGCAGCAGGGAGGGATGGAGGGAGGAGTTCCTCCTACTCATCACTGTCTCCAGAGCCCCAGTAAGGCTGCCTGCGACATGTCTGGATCCATGTCTGGGTAAAAACGTTACCCTTTTCAGAAGTGAAGTCAATGTCAATTACGGCCAAGCACGCTGGTTTTGCCATAATAAATCAACTGGATTGCAGAAGACTCAGACCAAGAACAAATCCACCAATATTTTCCAGCAGTAAACAGACCAATTAATCTTTCAGCACATGTAAATTCTTTCTTGCTCTTTATCTTAAGCCTGCATTGGCATTATTCAACAACAAAATGCAGTTTTGCAAGGTACATGTGGTTTGAGGCAGGGATGACAGACAGACATCACATCTTTGATTGGAATTTGAGCAAGGGGTGATGTGGCAATATCCAGCCCAAAGTCTGGAAAGAGGCTTGTAGGGATATCAGCATTACAGCTAATTAAACTCCTTCATGTAGCATTAAGAGCAGAGAGTTAGACATCCTTTCAAAATGGTTTTGACTTAGCAAGAGCCAAACTTGCAGATAATGCTGGGGGCTCAGTCTTTGGGGTTTGTTTTTGTTCTTTTTTTTTTTTTTTTTTTTAATCTTACAATTCATTGGGTTTACATGACATAAAATAGGTGACATTTATGTGCAATCAAGCAGCTGATTTCTCACCACCTAACAAATCTTAGGTGACAATCCCTGGAATTGCAGGTCTAAGAGCTTTTAACCAGCCCCAGGATCAGATGACTCATGAATGTGGCAGCCTGCCACTTGCCCTCTTCTTTCACTAGCCCTACACTGAATCAATCTGACTCTCAGGAATCTGTCCCTGTGGTTATCTAAATCAAAACAAGAGTATGATGAAAATCCATTTAACTGACAGAAGCACATTCAGTTTATTTAAGTGTAATAGAGAAGATAAGCTTCTCCTGTGCTGATGCGAGACTCCTCAAATAAAATACAGGCCATCACCACCAGGTGCTGGCAAACAGACCCTAAGCACCATTTAACAGTCCCATTTTCAGACTTGGTAAAAGCAGCAGAAGCTGCTTGGAGGTGCTCAGTGGCAGTAGTTTCCAGTTGGAGTTTCTAGGCTTATTTCTTGCTGCATGGTACAATGGGAAGGTGGAGGCAATCCTTCATTTTTCTTGTCTCTAATGGTAAGGCTTTTTGGCCATTAGCTTTGGCAATACCTTACTCAGCAAGAACTGTCACTGCAACCAACACCATGATACTCATGGGGAGGTACTGCACAGAGCCCAACACAGTCAGACTCACAGTATCAGATTCTGCTTGCAAGTGAGGGATGAAAAGGTGTTTTGGGTGGTTCAACACCAAGGTGTAGGTTTTTTGTCTGCTCCAGCAGCCCATCCCTACCCACTGAAGAACATGCCTGTCTGTCATCACATGTCTAAGAGTTATGAAGACTCACACTGAGGCCATCTACAAATTCTCTAAGTTATGAACTGTAACATGAAAGGGGCCAACAACAGGAAAAAGCAGGAGCTACCAGCAGCTGGACACAAGTTTGCCATTACAACCCTGCTTAGCAAATTCTCTGCCCTGCAATTGACATCCACAAGAGGTACATTCCAGTGTCTTCTCCAGTTAAAACTTCCTTCTTGCTGCAGTTTAAGGCACATTTTTACGATGTGTACTTGGGAAGCAGGCAAAGCTGACTAAACAGATTTCCTCTATGACCTTTACTACTGTCAAATGAAAACAATTTAGTCCATTTTAAGTCATTTGAGAGCACTGTAAACATTATCCAAGGGGCTTAGGAATGACTGCCTAAACCATGACCTTTCAAGCTGACGGATGACAAAAAATACTCCACTTTAAACCATTTAAAAAGCTATGATAAAGGTTCCTCATCCTGCAGGACAGAAAGGACTTTTCCCTTTACCAATAAAAATGCTTTTTGTTCCATTTTAAATGGAACAACTGGGTTTTTGTGCGAGGGGCATGGAAAAATGAGCCCTTTGATTAAAAGCCCAATGCATCCAACTAATATAAACTAAGAACTGAAACAAAAGGCTAAAGCAGACAACTGAGACAGGCCACGCATAAACGAGAAAGCTTGGACTGGAAATGAAAAGAGAAAGGCAGAAACTTTAGGAGAGCCAGATTTAGTAAAGCTTGACATGGATAGCTGGGTTTCAAGCCATTTCTACTGAAGGGAAGCTAGGTGTAACCTTAGTTTCTGCCATCCTCAGTTACGGGGGAAGCCAAGGTGGTGAGCTGCAATCCAAAGCTCCTGTGCCATCGGAAAGGTTGGTCATGTTGGCTCTCTCCCTTGGGTCACTGATAGCAGCCTTGCCTCTAACTGCACACTTCTTCCAAAAGGCCCGGCACTTGTTCTTCCACTGACAGACAAAGCATACTCTTGGCACATTCTGGGCACCACAACTGCATTTTCATCTGCTCTGAAAACACATGAAGTGTGCTGCTTTGAGGCTAATTGGAATATTTTTATGAAAATAATTAGATTATAGGCTGAGAAAAAGCAAACACCGGTGATGTCTGCTTCACTCATAGGCTCACAGAGATGTGTAAGAATAAGAACACAAACATAGATAAGACACAGAGAGTCTTGGTCCCTCTAGCTGCAGGTTTTGTCTGCTGACCTCTCTTCTAACCTAACTAACCAGTTTTCTTCTAACCTCCCTGGCCCATCCTCCAAACTCAACTTCCACGTAAGGTAGACCCTGGGCTAAGGTATAGGGGTGGGGAGAAGGTGGAAGGGTGGTTGGGAGCCCCTCCTGGGGACTTTGATTTCTGGGAGGGGGATTGTGTTTCTGTATTACCTTTAACTTGTANGTCCCTGATCTCAGCTGTAGCACTTCTAGGGTTTCACTGGGCTTCAACATAGTCTGTTCTACAATTTGTTCTACAGTTCCAACCACACAGATGCTCTGAACCTGGTTTCCCTTCTTATGAAATGATGGAAGGTGAGGAACATGATACTGGAAATTGATCTCCACAGCTAAGTGTTGCCTTTCTTGATTTAAATAATCTGAAATTTAGTAGTGCTGTGCTGTTAGTTCAGGATTGGTTTGGGGTTTTGCTTGGGTTTTTTTGTGAGGTGTTTTTGGTTTTGTTTTTCCTCTTTCATTTTTACTTGTTACTTATTAACAAAGCCTCCCTGGTGGCCTTTCACATTCAGCTGCTCCCCAAGCAAGATCTTTAAATTAATCAAATCTGTCCTGTGGATGAAGACCACATTTTGATACTTTGGCTACAGTAGGGTACAGCAACACTGCTCATGAACCCAACCCAGTGTAAGAGGCAGCCTGACATAAGAGAAGAATCAGAAAGTATCCAAACATACATTGTGTTACTCCATTTCAGCATTACACATTCAACAGACTTGACACACAGGTGTACGATTTCCTGAATGCCTAAGAAAAACCCTCCAAAGGTCAGTCAGTGTCTAGCCCAGCTCACACAAGTCCCAGCAGGAATATCAGTAGAAACGGAAGCACAGCACTTGTAAGGCATTAAGTGTAGCCATCATACAAAAGAGGAGATAATAAGTGACACGCTCTGCTGCTGGAGGACACGAAGGAAAATACAGTTAAAATACAGCAGCTGGAAAACACAGAATTTTCACTTGAAAACAGTGAAAAATGCCTCAAGTTGAGAGAGAAAATGGAGCAGATGGTGCTGTGCTCCGATTCATCATCTCATTGAATCAAGCACACTAATGGCACAGAGACACAACGGTCAAGCACACAAACACAGCACTCAAGGGATTCCAGACAACCTTTCCCCCTGGAGATACTTGGAGGATTTTTGCTCTTCCTTGTGTTTTGTCAACACTGGCACACTCATCCAGCAGGCTGGACTCTGCTTGGCCCAACACTGGCACACTCATCCAGCAGGCTGGACACTTCTCGGCCCAACACTGGCACACTCACACCAGCAGGCTGGACTCTGCTCGGCCCAACACTGGCACACTCACGCCAGCAGGCTGAATTCTGCTCGGCCCAACACTGGCACACTCACGCCAGCAGGCTGAATTCTGCTCGGCCCAACACTGGCACACTCATCCAGCAGGCTGGACTCTGCTCGGCCCAACACTGGCACACTCATCCAGCAGGCTGGACTCTGCTCGGCCCAACACTGGCACACTCATCCAGCAGGCTGGACTCTGCTCGGCCCAACACTGGCACACTCATCCAGCAGGTTGGACTCTGCTTGGTCCAACACTGGCACACTCATCCAGCAGGCTGGACTCTGCTCGGCTCTACTCTTGAGTTTGCAGTAGTCCAATTACTCTAAAAACCTTGCACCTGATGTCATCCTGATGGCACAGGATGGTGTCCTTCAAAAAGAAGATGCCTCCTTTTTGGGTAACAACCAAAGACTTTCAGTGAAAAAGCAGAGTATTTAAGAACACAAGACAGCTAAACCACAGGCCACATTCCTGCTGGGAGTTAGAGACTTTCACAGGTTACCGTAACTGCAACACAGATGGCAGGCCAGGCACTGTGTGCGCTTGCTGGGTACACAGACACAGCCGGGGAAGCTCCCAGGTTTGACAGAATTACTGCTCCTTTCATAGCCAAGAACTTCCAGATGGAAGTCTCTGTGCACTTCACAAATCTTAGCAGTACCATCCAGAAGGGTCCCAGCTTTGACAGGCAGGATACCGAAAAATGAATCATGCAGCTTGCCTGCATACTTGGGTTCATTTTCACATAGAACTGCTGCGTGCCTTCTGCAGGAAACTCCTCTGAGGCACCTGACTGCCTGTTGCCTCTCACAAGAAGGGTTTATAACTAGAGTCAGGAGTACTGTTCTTGTGGGGTATACTGAAGGATAGGTAAGCTTACTGCTGACATCCAGTGATGACGGAACTTCCCGGATCCCAGGTTTGCCTTAAGGTTTAAGCAGATTTTGTTAGCTGTGTTTGCATTAAGTAATTTGCCTGCACGTGTCACGTTCACGAGGAGCCTCACTCGGATGCACTGGTTTCAAGCAACTTTGTCAGGCACCAATTTTAAGATACCATGATTAATAAGCTAATACAGCTCACTATGGCTTGCTAATTTGATGCCATTTGTGATATTCTTAACATTCTGTGGTTTGAGATTTTTTCCTTTGCACTTCCTGACTAGCTGAAGCTGCCATTCTCTACTTTGTGTACAGACCTCAGGATAAAACCATGCACTTCATGCGAGTTCTCCCTTTTCTTCACAAGTGTGGGCTGCTTTCTTACAAATGAAAGACATTGATACACAAACTAAGTAAAAGCTGAGTATGTTTATGCCATCACTTCATTATATTACAAGAACAGATGGCTATAATAGCTTTATCTATAGTGGGAGAGAAGTTCATATCACTTGTCTCTGTTTCATATCAATCTACTACTAAGTGGATGATAGCCCAGAGAGGCATCCTGCTCATTAAAAATTCAAATGCTACAAACCCCAAATGTTTTATTGAATTACATGGCATAGCTACTTGACCTAGCAGGAATTCATCTACCCAAGTTTGACCTTCTTCTGCTTTCTGCCATGTAACACAGGACATATTTTACTTGGCACCAAGTCACAATTTTCTGTATCCAACTCACAAAGAACCAGAATTACACTGAGGACCTAATCACTGAAGAGATGCTTTTGAAGCTGAAGCGTGAAAACTTCACGAGCTTTTCAGTTGAGAAGTGACAAAGTCATGCAGGTGATTTGCAGTGAGCCAATTTAAGGAAATCACCCCAAGAGACACCTGATCTGCATTCACAGAAATATTTTCATCATCTTGCTTAAGTCATCAGCCACTATTGAAGAAAACATTCTTTTCAGTTTGACTTCCTGAACTAGCTGCAAACTCTGGGTAGAAAATTCCACTCAGAAGTCAGACAAAAATGTACAAGAAAATGTCATACAGGATCTGGGCTTTGACATCAGAGAGTCAGACAAAGCACAGGGCTTGTTAATGAGAAATTGGGCTTTGTCAGAAAACACAGGTCAGCGGGATCGCTGCTAGGAATGCCCCCACTGCTACAACAAAGCCCATGGTTCCAAGTATGATCAGTTGTGTAACGACTGCCAACATCTTCAGTATGACTCTGAAGGTGGTGCAGAGAGCATCCTTTAAGTTTTTCCATACTCTCACACAAGAAACAGGCAGAGACACAGCCTCTGCAGAGGAGGAGGATCAGCAAGTCCCATGGCATGTAGCAGACTACAAAAACTGAGTACAACAGACTCCCTGCAGACAAGTGAAACAGCATAGTGACAGCAAGGGCTGCAGCCACAGCAACTTGCAAGTACTCAGAAGCAGCAAAACCCAAGTGATACTCTCTTTTGGTCAGACACTGCAGCTCTACCTACTGCCAAGGACAAAATGACAACATCAGACAACTGCTTCACACAGCTTTACTTGACCTTTCAGAGGAGCAGCAGACAGCAGCTCACTGAGGTAGATTTGGTCCCTGTCTCTGATCAGTCTGATAGTTTCCTCGAAGAAGGTGGCTTGGTTTTGAAACACATTGGCAGTTCTTGAACCAGAGTAAAACTCTCATAGAAATGGAATACATCCAATCCAAAGTCCTAGAAACACACCAAGTCCATAACTATATTACTGTAGGGCCTTAAGTGATCCAACAGAGAGGACCCACTACAAAGATAGCCCCAAAACTGTACCGGCTCCACATTTATGTCAATTAACCTAATGCTTTCTGGCCATCTTTCCTCCTTCTTTCCTGAAGCAAGCTCACTAGTAAAAATCAAATGAAATGGATTTCAGTCTCCAGAACACAATGAAAAGTATTTAGCATTCGCTTGGTCCTCTCATCTCACAAGAAAGAACAATGAACACTGAAGAGGACCATACCCATCATCGAATTTTCAACAGTATACGACCTTCAGGACCACCAGTTCATAACCACCCTTCTTTTCTTTTGAAGAGAAAAAATGTTCAGTATTACTACTCCAAACAGGCTGGAAGCACACCACGAAGTATTGCTGCTGTGTAATTGCAAACCAAGTCTGAAAATAAACCAGACACAAACACTGCAAGATCCACTATAAATTCTGCTGTGCAGATTTAGTTGGTGCTGTGAGGTACCACATAGATGCACATAATGAAAACCTCTAACAGAGAGCTAAAAAAAAAAAATAAATAATCCCTGTTAAATCATCTTGTTCCTTTTAATGTGTCTTGGTTTGATACTGTAAGTCTTTGTAGTAGCACCCCATGGTGTGTGCTGTCTAAAATATTCTACTGTAGCCTAATCAGCTAAACACTCTTTGTACAAGTCCTAATCTTTCCCAACTTTTCTCTAACTGCTGAACACCTGCAGAGAGCCCCGACAGTTATCTTTGTGATACAGGAACATGAAAGGTGAGACATGGGGCGTGGTACAGAGGCTGTGCACACATGACAGAGACTTGTAAGGGCTGAGAGGCTGCCCATCTACCACTGCATGCCTCCTGGAGCTCATCTTTTGTGCCCATCTACCACTGCATGCCTCCTGGAGCTCATCTTTTGTGCCCATCTACCACTGCATGCCTCCTGGAGCTCATCTTTTGTGCCCATCTACCACTGCGTGCCTCCTGGAGCTCATCTTTTGTGCCCATCTACCACTGCGTGCCTCCTGGAGCTAATCTTCTGTGCCCATCTACACCTGCATGCCTCCTGGAGCTCATCTTTTGTGCAAGAAAGCTCACAAGCCAGCGTTCAGATGATGGCTTATTACATGTTGAGTGAACGAAGCCATGTCTTCACTTCTGAAATGCTGAATGGCATTTCAGTGATGGCAAGGAAGGAACACAAACCTACAGTACCTGTTTGTCACTCACATAATTTCCCAGCTCCATTCTGTCACACAGTTCTCCAGGTTGCAACTCCACTACTTTTCTCATGCTGGACACTGTTTCTTCCTATGCAGAGTTCCAACTACTTGCACAGCAGCATTCTGCCATAAAAGCAGAAGGAAAGCACCCACTTCTGTAGAGAAGCTCTATCACACTGCTATAAACCAGTTCATCACTTCAGGGCTCTCAAAAGCTTGTTCCTTTCTCCTTCCATACCATTTGGAGCTATTTTGTATCTCCTCACAAACAGCACATAAATATCCTTTCCCCCTCTTTTGACACACTGGCACTACTAGGGTCATACCTCTTCCCCCAGGGTATCCCCCAGGTACCTCTGCCCTGAACTGTTCTCCACACTAGTGCAGGGGGCAGAAGGCAGCAACAAGAGTGCTCTGGACAAAGACAGCACCAATACACAAAAGTGCTCACAACACTTACCATACTAAACAGTCTCTGGGTCTTACTCAACAAAAGTACTCTCGTTTCTCAGACAGTTTAAGATTGATTTCATTTTGTAATAATCAGAGGCCCGTCACTAAAACCAGATTAAACTGCTACAGTTTAATGCTTCTTTGTTTTTATTGAATTTAACAACTCTTCTCACTCATCACCATAATTTCTTCAAAAGCAAATTCTGGATGCTAAATACAGTCCAAAAGGGGTAAACAGAGATTCCATCCCTATGATAGAATTTTCTAGTAGGTCTTAGTAGTCGTGCATGCATAAATAGCATTATGATTGATTTTTTCCACCTTCTACTTTCTTGCTCTATCATCCAGACATTTCACATCTCCAAACACTAAGTGACATGAACCACAGAGATTTTGCCTTTATACCAAATTCACAGTTTCTGAGATGATGAATGCAGTGTGGAGAAGTTCCAGGCTAGAGATCCCAGCTGTCCGTTTCACTTACATTTGTAGGATTACCTCTAAGGGAAACACTTCTTAATCAGATTCCATTGGCTTTGCCTATTAAGTTTCTGCTGTATTGCTGATCTGGTTGTCACCTGCAAACTTCACTGGCAGGAAAGGTTTCTCCTTTAAACAGGAAGTGAATTTCTTTTTTCCTTTCTGTAAGATGTGCAGTGGGAGCTCTTTGCTTCTTGACAAACCCGTGCAAATACCTGTACCAGCTTTGTGAGCCACAGCAAACACGATGTCACAAACTGCCAGGAGAGGGCAAGGAGATGAGCTGCTCAAAAGCAGAAACAAGCCAGGCAA
Source organism: Semnornis frantzii (assembly GCA_013399775.1). Lineage (NCBI taxonomy): Eukaryota > Metazoa > Chordata > Aves > Piciformes > Ramphastidae > Semnornis > Semnornis frantzii. Next base: position 324,757 of record VWYK01121518.1, read on the forward strand.
AGGCAGCCCCAAACAGGGGACACAGTCTCATGGGATCAAACAAGGCTAGACTAGCAGGGGGATGGCTTCCACAGGGTCGAGACTGGGCAAAGGCCAGAGCATATTCAGGGGGGCGGCCAGAAGCAGCAGGGCTAGAAACAGGAATGGAGAGCAGGCTGTGGCACAAACTAAACCTGCCTCTTGGAGACAGGGCCTGAAACGAGACTGGGAAGGACCTACCCGAAGTGCAGCTCCAAAGCCCATCCAGAAAAACCATCCAGGAATCCAAGACAGCAGGAGACACAGCCAGGTACGGGTGTACCTGTGAGACAGCACTAGCAAGAGCCTGGGACCAGGGGAGGAGGCCCCAGGTAAGAGCAATCAAGGCTCATTAGTACACTCACGGTTCTGACACAAACTAATCCTTGCTGTAGCCTCTGGGGCACCACTGAAGTGTAGGAGAAGCAGCAGATGTTGCCTGTTTCACCAGCTCCCACACCTAACACCTGTGTCAGGTTAAGTCTGCATCCACTAGAAGAATTTTAATTTGGAGCTCTTTGGCAGCACTCAAAACGAGTATAAGGAAACTCTCAGAATACTTTTAAGAACAGATACTTGATCAATCAGAAAATTAAATTAAATTACAGAACTGGACAAGAAAAATGCCCAGTATTATAATTTAACCTGAAAATGATCTTTGACACAATCACCATCACTTGCCAAGGGCAGGAGGAAAGCACGATGTGGTCTGCACTGATGCTATCTGAAGCCCAAAGAACCACTGAAGATGCAGTCAATCTGGAATTCTAAGCAGTGATGCTGTTTTAAAAAGATAAAGTACCAGCTGCAATTGACTAGCCATCATGTCACTTGACTGCATAACCAACACTGGCTTCCCTGCAGTATTTTCTGTTAAATAACTAACCACAACGAGGAACAAGGAGATGATGAAGTAACACAGGTGCATATTCATTAAATATGCAAATCAATGGATTTCTCTCTCAGGAGAAGAAAAAAAAAAGTCTTTATCTTATCTCTCATGATAATTTTGGAAGTTATTCTGCAGAGACAAGAAGAGGGTGGTTGTAGAAGAAAAGCTGTCAGGAAGATGCCTGGGTGCAAACAACCTGTATAATGGGGCTAGTTAGTATCTCCGAAGAAAGCTCACAATACTCATTAACAGCCACAGCTGACTTTCATGTCTCCTGAGTGGAGAAGGTAATGACTGGCAGAGCTCAGAGTCACAGCACAAGTGTCAAAACAAGAAATGGAAAAGTGTTTCAATTCAGGAGCTCCCAACCAGGTCCACTTGCTGCAAACACTTGTTCAGCTGACATGATAACCCCTGCCTCCAAACAAACCAATCAATTTCTGAGCTTGTTGAAGCAAGAGAAGCTTCCAAGCTGCCTGACCAAAGCTCTTCCCCACACCTCCTTTTGATTTCTCTACCTTTACAGCAGGTGTTAGGGACAGAAGAGTACAGAGCCTTTTCCTCACAAGGTGTTCAGTTGCTTCAGTCATTAGTAAAGGATATTAACAAAGACCTATTGGAGACTTGAAATAAAAAAATACAAGAAAGATGCAATAGAAGTAATAGCTTTTACCAACACTTTTGCAAAGCTTTGGAGGCAGCCTAATGTAGAGAACACATCTACAAAGTTACCTTCAAATATCTGAGTTACTAGAATTGATTAATAAAAGCAGATTTCAAATCAAAGGAGACTTGTGAGTGGGAATAGTTTTGAAGGACTGCAGCAAGCACAGCAGTGGCGCAAGAATCAATATTCAGATGAATCCTACTCTTTCCACTATAGAATTTATGCAATGCCACACAGACTGTAGCGACAGTATCCACTTGAAGCACAAACCAGAGGCAGTCAGCATTAAGCTAGAAGGTTATGTAATTCACATGCATAGAAGGTTCCTGCTTCTGTGAAGAGGACAGTGATGAAAAATCAAACTGAACATTTTAATGAGTTACATCCTACAGAGATGTGCAGTAGAAAGAGCTGTTTGCAGAAATAATTGTATTCTTCTTCTTTCAAGATGGACATTTGGTACCATTATCACCAAAGGGAAAGGACATGTTGTGGTAAATGTGTGGAGCTAAGCGAGTATAGCCTGTTTCTCTGTTTAAAATAAATAGTTAAGAAGTCAGCAGAGCATCATAGAAGAATAGCAGGAACTAGATCAGTCCTGTAGGAGAGATCCCTAATGAAAAGTAGCAAGAGTGAGTATTCTCAATGAGAATGTGGTTTGTGTAGGAGTCATCCTGAGAAAACAGAACATATGGACAATACTACCAGAGCAGGGTTACCTAGGGCAGGTCACACAGAAATGCATCCAGGTGGGTTTTGAATGTCCCCAGAGAAGGAGACTTCACAACCTCTCTGGGCAGTCTGATCCAGGGCTCTGTCATCCTCACCATACAGAAGTGTCTCCTCAGGTTGAGGTGGAACCTCTGGGTTCTAGCTTGTACCTGTTCCTTGTCCTATCACTAGGCACCACCAAACAGAGCCTGGCATCTTCATCCTGACACCCATCCCTCAGATATTCACAGATGTTGATAAGATCCTCTTTCACCCTTCTCCAGACTAAACAGTCCCAGGGCACCAGCCGCATACCCCCACCCCACCCTGACCCACCCAGTTTGGTACCATCAGGGAACTTGCCGAGAGTTCATTTCATCGAGGTCATTGATGAAGGTATTGAACAAAACTGGACCCAGTACTGATCCCTGAGGAACACCACTGGCCACAGGCTTCCACCTGGACACTGCACCACCACTGATCACCACTGTCTGCACGCTGTTGTGGAGTCAGTTTCCAACTAACCTCACAGTCTAACCCACTTGTCTTGACTTTGCCTACGAGGATGTTATGGGCAATGGCATCAAAAGCGTTGCTGATGTCCAGACAGAAGACAGCCACTGCTCTCCATCTATCCATCTGGTCATGCCTTCATAGAAGGTTATCAGATTAGTTGAGCAAGATTCTCCCCTAGTCACTCCATGTTGCCTACTCTTTGAATCATTACTTAAGTCATGTTACAGGAAAGAATAGTCAAGTTAAAAGTGCTGACCCCTGTTGCTGCTCATCCGGTATCTTTACTTCCCGGCTTTGCAAACACTGCTATAAGCCACAAGCAACATCTCAGCTGGAGAAAGCTGTAATTGCCCTGGTGGTCTTGTAAGGGAGGTACAAACTGCAACTATCCCTGTTCTGAATTAAAACTCAAAGCAAGAGGCAGTAATTCCACGACATGCTGCTGATCACAAAATGCACCTTCACTTTGTTTTTCTTCTTACAAAGCCTCAGTGGGGATGATGAATGAAACCAAGAAAAGCTCTTCACCTCTCCGAATTAGCTCCTGTTTGATAAAATAGACAACTTAACTGCGCCGCAGGCCTGCTCCCATTAAAGGAGGTAAGTGCACTGCGTCCCCTACACAGGCTTACTCAAGTAGGTGAGAACCACCCTACTGTCTTTTGAAATGAAGATACAAGCCGATTACGACCACCTCATCCTCAAGACTGTTTCTTCTGAGACAAGCAACAGGAAGCACGTCCAGAAATAAATGGGATGCAAAAGCACAGTGGTAGCTGAACAGCGACCTGCGAAGGTTCCCCGGAGCTGCGAGCACTGCCCGGCAGGGGGCGCGCTCCTTGACAGGCAAGAGTGAGGACGCGCCAGACACTCAGACACAAGGCAGAATGCAGCCTTCTGTTTGACTTCCCGTCAGCGACCTGCATCAGTGACCTGGCCTCTTCATTATCTGTTTTTGTGTAATACACAGTAATTATCTCACATGATTTGATGTTTTCTTCTAGCTCATTGATAAAATGTCAAGCAGTGAAGGACAAAGAACCAATTACATTAGGATCCTATCAGACTTCAGCTGGATGACAATCTCCCTTTGACTTCTCAGTTATTAATGCCTTATATGCACTGCCTTAATTTCCTAATGCATCACCACCTAGAATATCTGGATTCCTTGCTAGAGTAGTTTTCTCCTAATTAAAAAATCTTAACTCCCACTCATGAACTACTGGAAAAATAATTTGCCTTTAAGAATTTGCTAAAAGCATTCACATTTTAAAGTAAATCCCATAATACTCACAGGTAAAAAACTCAGTTCCTGTATTCCTTGTATTTTCTTTTTCATCTAGTTGCAAATTGATCAAGAATTTCTTACTAATTATGAGGAACTTGTGGTTCCTAAAACACAGTTCAGTGTTACTGTCTTCTGCTTAGCTGCAATAAAAAAAATGAGTATTGTGCTGTACAGAAGTTTACATCTGCTGTTGCGTTAACAATGTCTATTGAAAGACATTCCCAAGATTTTATGTAAAGAAAAAGTAAAGTAAAACTCTGTTTTTTTTTCAAGTGAGTAGATAATTTGGACTGAAACGATTTGGTTTTCTCTGAGGTGAGCATGACACAATCCTGCTTTACATTAAAGAAGGGAAATCTGTTAGTGGCTAGCTCTGTGGTATGGACATGAGGGGCTTGTTTTAAATAGTCAGGCGGTGAGGTGGACCACAGCTCTGACCCAAGCAGTGCTCTTGCCCTAATGTTGAAATGGATACTGAAATTATCACCATCATCATTATGCTCATGGAACCAATTGCCTGTTCTCAACTCCCAACTCCTTCCTTCTCCCTTCTCCCTTCCCCCGCGGGTGTGCACGGGGAGCAGGAGAGGCGGGAAAACTGCTTTCGGCTCCCGCGCTGCGGGCCCGCGGGGGCCCTGTGCCGTGTGGCAGCCCGCGCTGGGATCGGGCGGGTGCCTGCCTGGGTCATGGCAAAGGGACACTTCGTCTAGAAAAGCATAACTAGAGCAAGGGAGGAGGCGCCAGGTGCCCGCCTTAAAAAAGCTCCTTCCGTGACAGAGCTCCCGTTTGGGACCGTCCTGGCTTTTGGACGGCTCCTACCTTTTCACACGGCTCTGGGTTTTGCACCGTCTCTGCCTTTGGACGGCTTCCCCAACTTGTGCACCGCTCTGTGCAAACTTGCAGGCTTGGCAAGCCTTGGGGTCCTTTTGAGAGAGCTGCGGGCGGTACCCGGACCCAGCCGCTCTGGGACCACAGCCGATTTCCCGGCTGCCGTTCCGGACTGGGCAGACCCGGGCGGTTTGGCTCTGCCCTGCCCTGCCCTGCCCTGCCGAGGCAGCGTCGCTCCCACGGATCCCTGCCTTGCGGCAGTCGTGTTTGGAGACACTCCTGACTCTGGCGCCTTTGCCGCCCGCCTCGAGCTGCTGCCGCCTGGATCCAGGCTATTGGGTATTGCTTGGCTCGTCAGAAGGCAGCCGAGCCGCAGAGAGGCCCAGCAAGGGTGCATCNCGCTGGGCCGGACAGACGGCAGCCGAGCCGCAGAGAGGCCCAGCAAGGGTGCATCGCCCAATGCCTACCTCACCCCCGTGAGTAAAGCCTGCTGGTGCTGGTGCCTTAATTCTCTGCTCAGCCTGATCGCTAGTGGGGTAAAGCTGTGTTCATAGCTTAGCCTCTAACGTTTCCTAACTTCCAACCTCTCTAAATTTGTCTGTAATATCCCGTAGAAGAATTCCCTATCGAATCAGAACCCGTAAACAAATCTAAACTTGTTTTGGATGGAGTTTGGGGGCAGGGCTTTCAGGAAAATAATTCCATTTTTATAGTTCCTGACTTGGCCACATGAATTCCCTGCCTCCATGACATTGCCTTTTAAGTGTTTCCTTTTACTCAAAAATTAAGAAAGCAAATGAAAGGAATTTGAAATCAGTGGTATTGACCAAAACCCCACACAAACTGCTGCCATTTTCAGTTCTTAACTAACCACTCCTTTCGTTCTACCTTGTATGCAAATGTTGAGCACAGCATCTGTGAGTGCCCCACGGGCTCTGTTCTCAAACACTTCCCCACAGAAACCACTTTGCAGATTTTCACTGGCATGAGTAGTTTTTCCTTCAGGTCCAGAAAGCCTGAAGGCTCCAAAATACCATTTGGTTTTTCATTTACAGGGACAAATGGTGACATGAAAATAGCAGGAGACAAAAACACTTCTCTATGCAGTCGTTCCAATTGTTCACTGCAGGCACAAAGAATGGAGCAAAGGTTGGATATCCACTGTTTTTCCACATTTCTCAGGCATGGAGTAAGAGATGTGAAGATTTTGTTTCCTACCCAAATGTGTCAGCCAACAGAGAGGGAAATGAATACAAATTCAACGTGCTTCTGGTCAAAGTTCAGCACAGAATCTTGTTCTCTACACTGGTCTTAGGGTATTCGGCTGTGTAAAGTGGAGAAAATTATACGTAGAAAGTCCTACAGGTTTGTTTTCCTTCCTGGTGGTACCTGTGGTAATTTCAAATTCATTTCAGTGTCTTTCTCACAAGGTCCCATTTCACTTGGTTTCTCCACTTACCTTGAAACTCTTAACCAAATTACTTGTAAAGTGGCAGTGAATTTTTATCCAGTATTCCCATTGAGATCCGTTGTAATTCACAGTGCTCTTCACTGAAGATTGTATGTTAGTATCTCTTTCATCCTTTTGTAAACAAAAAGCAATGTTTTTAATAATCAACATGCTTTTATTTACATTTTGAAGTAAAAAGATAACAGACAGCCACATCCACAAAGCACCAATAATCTCATTTGAGAAGAGTGGTGGCAGTGAGCCACCTTTCATTTGTGTCTTACTGATAGAAGCAATCCAGATTGCAGGTGTTTGTACTGACATTTGCTTAATATGAAAACTACTTCCAAGAAAATATGCACTCTCAGGCATCCTTGGCAGGCATTCCCACCATTCCCACCTGAACACGTGGGCACAAGCAAAGAAAACATAACTGAGGTCATGTTAGGAATAATTTGTAAATGCTTGTCAATGCTGCTGATAATCTTTCACATATTCTAGCACAGCTCGTTCAGAAAGAAGCTCGATGAGTGCTGTTCAGAGCTGCCTTTTCTGTGTATCTGTTTGCTTTCTGCTGCCACTCCCTGCACACCTTCCACGCAGCCCCACGGCAGTGCTTCTTCCCACCAGAACTCACTGTTTGCAGACACAGCCTGTCCTCCTGCACAGCCTCCTGCACAGCCAGTGAGGCACTGCCTCTTTCCTACACAGCCTGAGACTAAGGTCTCAAGCAATACCAAAAAGCGAAACGTTCCTGTTCGAATTTCATACAAGTCATTGTGTTTCAGACCTGCTTTGATGCAGAAAGCCAGAGAGGCAACTAGCAGTTTGTATGAAATTTTAATGTTGAGACCTGACCTGAGAGGAAGGGTTCACAGCAGTGTCTTTAGGGATACCTAAGGAGTGAGTGAGGCAAACTGACAGGGAAATGGCTCAGTGATTGGCAACTGGTTGGTTACAAGTCAGTGCAGATCACTTGGTTCATACAGCGGTTGTTAAGGCAGGTGAGGTCATTACCTAGCATGTGCCAGAAAGTGAGAATGTGAGAGAGGAGAGACGAGTGAAGAGAAAAATGAAATATCAGAGATGAAAAGAGAAAGGCACCACCACTGCAGGTTCCAGAGGTACGCCACATGGTTGGTGCCTTCCGAGCGGTGGGTGCACACCAACAGTGGTGCTGCCTTTTGCTCCCAAATTCCCCTCATTCCCTGCCTATGGGTGGTTGGCAGAGGTGTTCCCAAAGCAGAGCAGATGGTGGCCACTCACATAATGTCACAGGGGCATTGGGCACCCCTGGTGATCTGGCTGGCATTATGTGGCTTCTGCTTTGTGCAAGCTCAGCTGTGAAGCAACTGCCTCGAGTTAGCACAGGTGAGGTGCAGTCACCCAGCTATGGTGTCCTGTTCCAGACTGTCACAGGTACTTGAATACAGGGAAAGGGGAGCAGAGGAGCGTCTGTCAGACAAACTGTAAGTCTGACTCAGGAGTCTTCTTTTCTGACAAACACTTTGATCAAATTATGAGTATTCTTTCTCTTGGCTGTACTTATTTTGTCTTGCTGTCTGTTTTAGTATTTTTTTCTAAAATTCCACACCTGTCCCTACTTGATGACATTTACTCATCCCATTTGCTCTTACTCTGTATTTTTATTCTCTTCATTTGGTTAAGGCCTAGCACAACCTCCTCCTCTTAGCATAAGAGTTAGACCCTAGTGTGTTTAGACCACTCCTGAGCCTCACTCTTTTTCCACTGAAGTGTGGCACATTTATTGAAAGAGGTCCTCCTCATTTTCGTCACAATTATGTTTCATAAAAATCACATTATAGAGAATGTATTAATCAACCAGCTGGATGAGGCCACAGAGGGCACTGTCAGCAAGTTTGCTGATGGCACGAAGCTGGATGGAGTGGCTGCCACACCAGAAGGCTGTGCTGCCACTCAGCCAGACTGGGACAAGCTGGAGGGGTGGGCAGGAAGAAGTTTAATGAAATTCAGCAAGGGCAAAGGGAGAGTCTGGCACCTGGGAAAGAACAACCCCAGGGATCAGTATAGGTTGGGGACTGACCTGTTGGAAGGCAGTGAAGGGGCAAATGATGTGGGGATCCTGGTGAATGGAAGGTCGAGCATGAGCCAGCAATGTGCTTTGGCGGGAGGGCCAATGCCATTCTAGGTTGTATTGCAAAGGCTGTGGTTAGGTCGGTCAAGAGAGATTCTCCTTCCCCTCTGCCCTGGTGAGGCCATATCTGGAGTACTGTGTCCTGTTCTGGGCCCTCCAGTTCAAGAGGGACATAGAACTGCTTGAGAGAGTCCGGCACAAAGCCACAAAGATGGCAAAGGGAACGGAACAGCTCTGGTACAGGGAGAGCCTGAGGGAGCTGGGACTGTGCTGCTGGGAGAAGAGGGACTATGAGGTGACCTCAGCAATGATTATCAATATGTGCAGGGAGGCTGGAGCCAGGCTCTGCTGGGTGATGCCCAGTGACAGGACAAGGGGCAATGGGTGGAAGTTGAGGCATAGGAAGTTTCAAGTAAACATGAGGAGGAGTTTTTTCCCTGTGAGCGTGACAAACACTGGAACAGGCTGCCCAGGGGCGTTGTGGAGTCTCACTCTCTGGAGATACACAGGAGCTGCCTGGATGCATTCCTGTGTGATCTGCTCTGGGTGATGCTGCTATGGCAGGGGTGTTGGACTGGATGAGCTTTTGAGGTCCCTTGCAGCCCCTGACATTCTGTGATTTTGTGTGATCAAATAGAAATAGAACTGTTGATGAACTTATAAGTCACTCACTGTTGGTTTGAGTTGCCACCAGCAAAGATACATGCCAGTAAACCTCTCTTTCACAAAGGCAACTGGTAAAACCAAACATCTCTCCTTACTGATATTTATCTTTTAAGAGCCTTTTCCATAATGGAGTCAAAGCAGATTTTTTTTCACACACGCAGAAAGAGAGAGTAGCATTTTTGCTATAAAAAGACCTTTGTTAGATTTTAGGGAAGAGAACATTTGGCTGATATTTGGAGATCTCTGTGCTCCTTTTGCAAGAATGGAGTATGATAACTGATGAAGGGACCTTTATGGGACTCTGGAACTATGTACACCTCTTATTTTACATTAGCCTAATAAATGTGTAGCTGCTTCTACATTCAGCTGTCTCGTTCAGCTGGCAGGAGCTGCAATAAATCATTTTCAAGACTCTTTTGATATCTATTCCCTTGTGTCAATGATAGGATTCTGAAAAGCAGAGTATTCTCCTAGGCTGCTTTTCTGTGGTAAATACCAGACAGGATGGATCCCCAGTGCTGCCCTGCACTTACAAGCAGTTGTAACTGTATGCAGTGTATGCTTACAGCAACAAATTCCTCATGTTGTCTTGCCTAAGTAACATGGCATAGTATTTGGGAACAGAATTGGGAACAGAGTTGTTGTCCTTTGTCTCTCATGTGTGACCCAAGCATGTCACTGTGGACCTGCTCCTCATCTGCTTTGCTTGAAAGTTCTTCAGATGACAAAATGTGTCCTCCCAAAGTGAGGCATCGTTATTATTTGAGAACTGTGTACTACAGTATTCCTAATTGGATAAAAGGCAGGATATGTGTCTCACTGTGCAGCTAACTACTTTACTTGGTCATCTGATGCCACTCATGCAGTCCAGTAGTGAAACTTCTCTGGCAAATGACACAAACCCAAGATTTTCTGCAGAAGAGCATGTAAATAAAAGTTCATTTACAATAGGTAAATGTGCTGTCTTCTCACCAGTCAACTGTATCTAAACCCACTTTGCACCCCTAAGCTTTAATGTTGCAGCTTCCCATGCTGACTGAAGAGTGCTTTCATATGTGTTATGTGCCACATTCACTGCAAGCCAAAGCACTGTACAAAAAGAATGCTTTAAAATTAAATATTTACCTTCCTGTGACGGTTTAATACCAGATATCCCTAATGACTGCATTTTCTTCTTTCTCCACTTTGCAGTAATTGCTTTTCCTCACCATGTAGTCTTTGGTGATTTTCCAATTAATTGCCAATTCATCTGACCACCTTCACTCAGTGTTTTATTCCTGGCTTGTCAAAAAAANTTTTTTTTTCCTGGCTTAAAAAAAAAAAAAAAAAAAAAAAAGGCAGATATAAAACCCATCATGGTAATGTTTCTGACTGCTTATGGATCTGAAAATGCTATGCAGACATTAATTAAGTCACATAATGGTATTTATCACACACTGCTATGATTGATGCAAGTACTTTGTAGTCTCTGTATGTGTAGGCAATTCAAAGTGCGGTCTCCTAGGGATTCCCAGGCCTGAGTTCCCTTGGTAAAGTCCACTCAGCTGTTAGTGGGAAATTTAACTCCTAATAGCAACAGCGATGCTCAGAAAGAGCAGTCTGACACGTTAAACGGTGCCAAAAGCTACTTGTCCCACCGAGTCTGCATATCCTTTGCATGTACTGAGCTTACTGCAGAGACAGTTAAAAAGTACTTTTCTCCCCAGAAAAAAGCAGGAATTAGGACAAGGAAGGGTGTCTTGTGCTGTAGTGCATTGCTGGAGAAAATAATAATAGATTTGTTCCAAATTGTTTGCATTCAGCTGTATCTGGAAATTTGCTTGTTAAACGTTCAGGTGGAGGAAGAAGCCTTCTCAGGTGCAGCAAGGAGTAATGCTGTGCAGCCAGCGGAAAGAAACATTCACACAATTATACACCCTACTGCTTCGAGTCATATTAAAACAATCTATAAGCTAATTCAATGCTAACACAATGTCTCATAAATGGTAAACGGGCCGGATGAACATCCTGGCTGAACAACCTTCCCAGGTAAGAAATACAGTATCACTGCATTGTTCAACATGCTTTTAACTGCCAGTTGTGCTTTTAGGCCTGGTATATATAATGAGTGCTTCCAGCACAGATTTGTTTTCAGAACGTGTGTCAGGCAGTTCAGAAAATATTACGTTCTCCAGCATTCCCTGTAATTTTCGCAGTGGCTCTTTACTTTTCCCAGTGAAACTTGCATTTACACTTCTTGTCCCTGCTTCTGAACACAGAGCTCAGAAAAAAACAGATCATGGTTGAAGGAAGAATAACAACTAGCAACTAAGGTTCTGAAGTTCGACAGCCTTTTGCATATCTTTAATCCTGTCATGCAAATCAGTTAGTGGAAGAAAATCCAATGGATTAAAATGGTTACAGATATTTACAAGCATAACCCCCACTCCCTGCTGCCCACCTTCCCCAGTGCCACCCACAATTTATAGCCAATCCTGTGGGTTTGATGTCAAACAAAAACCACGTGCACGAGTGAGTGGGATAGAAATTGCAAAACAGGTTGGGGAAGGAGTGGAAAGAAGTGGAGAAGTTCAAAATGCTTCTTGCTCAAGCAGCCAAGTGAGACTTGCAGCTCAGGAACCAACAGTGCTAGGTGTAGGAACTCAACTGAGATTGGGATTTAATGTTGCTGATGCTGTGTCAGGCACTGGAAAAGTCCCAGACTGGATTCAGTGGCAGAGGAGAACTGAATTTTGGATCTGGATTCTAGAACTGATTCCAGAACACGTGGACTGGAATCAGGACAGAACAGGCAGTCATCCTCAGACACCAGCCATTGAAGAGAAGCCTGGCTCTGGTGATCCCTCAGCTTTACACTGAATATGTTTGCGGGATGGAACCCCTTGTTGGTCAGTTTAGAGCCACCTCTCCTGTCTGCTCCTCCTCACAGGTGGAGCCTTTTGCTCTGCACCCCCAAGGTGGCACACAGGACTGAGCAGTGACCTTGGTCTGCACACCGGTCCTTGGTACTGACTGTAAACACCAAGTGTTACCGGCACTCGAAGCAAACGCTGACTGCAAAACCATGCCATTAATCTCAGAAAGTTCAGTTACCTGGAGGAGGCTGAGCCGAACACCACAATCACTGACCAGAGCTGGTTCTTTTCTCACTCCAGCCAGGATGCCACTTGAAGAACAAACAGAAGAATCTCATGGCAGTTCTTGTAAAGAACTCTACAATGTGAAGATGGTGCTTAATGCTGCTTTGCAGGCTCAGTAATGAGCACTTACAGATCTTTTGATTGAAAATTCCTTTGGCTGCCTGGTCCTCGAGATAGATTTAAATTAATGAAACTTCCAAATACTTTTTATCATAATTTTTAATGATGAAAAAGTAAAGCAAAGCAAACTGTGGAGATAAAGTAAAACATGAGAATCCTTAATGCTGTAAACCCAGGGAACATCAGTAAGGGATCTCCAGTTTGCAGATGAAATGACAGCATCATCATCCACACCGTGGACTATCAGCATCAGCTATAAGATTCATTAGCTGGGATATTTGAGGAGAAGGATGTGGATTAACGCTCCTGGAGCTCCTCGCATTACACTTACAGCCTTCTCCCCATAAAAACCGAGTCATGTTCTAGATCTGAAAATGTAGAGATCTGTTGATATTTTACATACATTTAAATAGAAATACTTATGTAAAAATAAAGTTGGAGGGATGTTTAAGTGTTAGAAGAAACTTTCAGCCTTTCCACGCTGCTGTCTACAAGCTAAAGTAAGTTCATTTGTAGAGTTTTTTNTATTTGGAAAAGCCAAGACAAGAAAGACTGCCCAAAAAGACAAGGTGGTACATACCATCTGTCAGGCATCCCCAAATGTTAATTACTTATGAGTGAGATTTAAGATCAAAATGGAAATGAAAATGATCTTCAAAGTGTAGCTGAAGAGTCGTGGCTGTAATTCAGCTCTCTGTATGTCTTGATCCTCTTTTTCTAACACCTCGGTTGAAGAATGATACTTCAGCTTTTTAGAGATGCCGTATTTCGGCGTGCACTACTCATCTGGTAACTGTTTCTGCAGCACTCAAGGGCACTAACAATTTGGAATGAACATTACAGGAAGTTTTGCATTTAGACAATTCAGATTGCAACCATAGCTCTTCAGATAGATGTTTCCCCACTTTTGATACTGTGTAAAAAGAAACAACTGTTAATTTCTTCATCTTTCATTGGTGTGATTAAAACTGCAGAATGGTTAAGATGGGAGAAAGGAAGCCAAAACTATCAGTCTAATGCTGAACCTCCAGGTGTGCATCATTGGATCCAAAGCAGCTCAGTAGTTCCAGTTCCAAACAGCACAAAGTGTATTCTTCTACCCTTAAGATACAGAATAATTTTTTGGTAATAACTTCTGTTCACTCCAGATTTTGCCCTGAGAGGAACAAAGGCTGCACAAAAATATCTAATCTTCAGAGGTTTGTGTGCTTTACAAGGAAGAATTCCTGCACAGAGGATAATCACTTGAAAAGAACTTATTTACTTAGCCCTCAGGTAGGAGAGTTTATGCACACAGAAAATCCAGATAATGTCTTAAACAGAGCCTTGTGTATCTCACATGCAGCCTCCACTCACTGCTCCAAAAACCAGCAACAGCTTCAAAACAGCTCCGTGCAGGCATCTCTGTGGAAGGAGCTGAAGCTAAACGCATCTGTAAAATGTTTCCCAGAAAGCCTAATAACATTTTATACCAGAGGAACGGAAGCCCTAATGTAGAGATTTTCTTGGAAGAAGTGCTTCTTTGTGTGCTTGGCTCGGAGAAGCCAAAGCGGCTGCTGAGAGCCCCTTGTTTAGCCCAGGAATGTTTTTGTTGTTACTGCCCCGCAGTGGCTCATCGGAATATGTATGCAGGGCGGCTGAGCTGCTGCTTCGGCAGGCATTCCGAGAGGGGGAGGCTTGCCAGGGAAGCTTTTATTTTCACTCGGTCTGCCTTGCTAATGATCTACAGTTACAGGCAAATACTACTATAATCCAAGATCACATTTTCTTTCACGTCACACTAAAGAGATGTCTATTCCTGTTCTCAATGTATAGATTTTATTTCCCACTTGCAAACAGTTCTCTGGATGAAATGGATGTAGCAGACAAATGGGAGGCTGATTCAGAGAACAGGCATTTCATTGAGTCCTGCTCGTGACAGTATGCCATGAATGGTAAACCCTCAGTGAGTGGAAATGCACATCCGTGTGTGTAAATCCTCTCTGCCACACACTATTCCTTTGTACATACTTCTCTTTAATGGAACTTACTCTGAGGACAATCCCCAAACCACTTTACAGTCTCAGTAGCTGTTGCTGTTGTGTATGGAAGACATCCATGTCACAGCCAGGAACTCAGTTAGGTCAGCACTCTGATCTTTCACTAATGTCACGATTTGGCACAGCTAACACATTGCACAATGAACCAGATTCTCCTGGGCACTGTGGCTTTGTACTGCTCTGCCAGCCTCATCCATCTCCCAAAGCAGAGAGGAGGCTCCAGCACACACAGTCTCTGTGACTGCAGTGTGGAAAACAAAAGGCTAGCCCAGAATATTCCAGTGCCAGTTTAACCTCCTGGCCCTCCTAGCAGTGAAGGTAGTACCTTAATTCCATAGACACTGGCCTTTGTGCGCAGCACCATCAGCAGTATAGAAACAACTCAAAAATAACTCTTCCAAATTATTTTTCCTACTACTTCTTGCAGATCTGAGTTTGGAAACATTTAGTTCCATAGCCAAATAAATTTCCAAATTGCTATCAGATTAAGACAGGAAAAAGTACTCTGGAATTCATGGCTGCTTTCAGGCAGTGAAGCAGGGAGAATGATACAAACCACTCTGACACCCTTCATCCTGACCTTGATTTGCAATATACAGTTTAGTGGATCTCACATCGCGTCAGATGTTCATTGGGTTAAAAAGATCAGTGAGCTTACCTGCCAGTACATGTGTAGCTTAGCTCTTTGTTCTGAGTTCAGCTTGTCAGCATACTATGATCTGTGCTCCATCTGCACGTGGAAGCAGGAGCCTTCCCTTCTCATAAGACATAGGCAAGCACTGCACTGTAGCTCCCATTGCAGCTGAAGAACGTTCATGGGGCTGAGCATACTTGTGCTGTCATCCTAATTTTTCTGCGTTGCTGTTGTACCAGCACAAAGTTCTTGCAATGTGTTGTTTAAAATGCTGGCTGCTCAGCAAATGATCTAGTGCACGCAGCATTGTAATAACACAGAAATCTGCATGTTGAATTTCAATTATGCTTTAAAGCTTTCTAAACAGAGTGCTTATGCTTCCTTTTCAGCATGCAAGCAAATGTTAGGGGTTTGGGTTGTTTGTTTGCTGGTTTTCTTTTTCTAGAAACATCAGCATGACATGGCATTAGAGAGCTTCCTTCTGTTTAAGTGATTATTTTCTTCAGCTCTTGTGCTCTCTGGAAAGCCTGCCTGGTGAGTGGCCACGTTAGAAAAACCCTGACTCTGTTTTCAAATCAGTTAATGCATTATATGTCTTTCCTGAACAGGAGGAAATTAATTCTGTGAAATGCCTTTTACTTTGCAGTGTTCAAATAGCCAGTGCAGTAATGCATTTTGGGGTTGGTACAAAGTAGGAGGGTGCCCTGTTTTGAGATCTGCTTGCAGAAATTTGTCACTGGTGCATGCAGTCAGCATAGAATGGGGATTGACTGCTTAGGATGTGCAATAAGAATCATTATTTATTACTTGCAACTCACTAGCAATTATCCTCTTTATTCAGGTGCACAGCTCTGTGGCAGGCTGGATTTCATTGTCATTCTCATGGTGCAAAAAGAACACCATGAATAACTGTAATAAAAACTAAATGGAAAAGAGCGCGAGGCTGGATCCAGCCACAATGGCAGGGAGGAGACAACAGGAGGGGACTGTAAGCTTACACCATAGGCTGACAAGGAAGATAAAGCACATAAAAATCTTGCAAATCATTTTAAGAAAACAGGGATACCATGGGGTAGTTGGTCTCCAAGATGACAGAGAAGTAAGACATGCAGACATAAAGCAAAGAAAGTAAGACTTTAACTCTGTTCTTTTGCAGTGTAAATCAAACATGTGAGGATGACACTACCAGAAGGGTTGTAAGTGTGTTCCAGAGGCCCTGGTGACAGAACAAGGCACTTAAGCTCTGTTTTTTTTCACTTTGGTACAGTGTCACCAAAGTCCCATGAGGCAAAAACTGTAATCCACAGAAACCTCCAGCTCTGATTACTGGGTTTCCATGGGCAAGCATTCCTGCTTTTAGAAAGTAAGCGATACAACAGCAAAATTTGGGGTGTTTCGCAACCAACAAGTGCAACAGCAGTCTTGGAACACTACACCAGGTTAGGATTTGTATTCATATGCTTTCATAATTAATCTATTGACATGGCTATGGTGATAAGGGGAAAGGAACTACTCCCCATGGTGACATGACAGGGCCTCCAAAATGCAACACTGAATTGTAGCAGGCAAGAAGACAAGCGCGGTGCAGAGGTCACAGGCACAGTTGCTAGGATGACAATTAGCCCACGTTTTGCAGTCGAACTTTGTAACAGGGGTGTTAAACCCACCCACACAGATTTTAAGTCGAAGTGACAGTGAGTGGAAGATGTCACTCAAAAAGGGATTACTCTGCCCAGTAGCAGGCAAGAACAGAACCTGGTCTCCTGTGAACACACTCTAACAACATGGCTGCTTACAGCAAAAGGGCAAGTGGATATCGTTCCTGCTTTCCTGTATAAGTCTTCTCATTTCTCCAGAGAGGTTTCTGTGCCAGAGATGGCTGTGCTGGTTTGAGGC